>CM035431.1:93177407-93217407 GCA_020310875.1 Ceratopteris richardii | reverse complement strand
ACACCCTTACTCTTTTCAGTGGAAGAAGCTCAAAATTAAGTTGGAGCCTCTTATGTTGATAGCCTCTCTAATATTGCATGATAGAGAATCAAAGTCGAGTTCAAGATTCTTATAAAGTAACTAATACAAACTCAACTTAAGTTAGAGCCTCTTATCTTCATGAGAGACTCGAACTTATGTTTGAGGCCCTAAGCATATGATTGGAACAAGCCGGCTCAAACGTGAGTTTGATGTTGTGTTCATGAGCCTCTTATCTTCATAGTCTCTCTAATCTAGCTCAAAATTAATTTCAAGCTTTTTAGCTGATAATTGCAATAAGCTCAAACTTAAGTTTGAGTGTATGAAAGAGGCTCAAAATAAAGTTTGATCATATAACTAATAACGAACATGGTCGAACTTAAGTTTGATGGTGTATTCATCTATGATGCTCTATTCACTTTCTGAATGAGAGAAGCTTGAAATTTAGTTTAAGCCTCTTAGCATCTGAGAAAAATAGACATGAAGTTAAATTGATTAAGAGAGACTCGAACTTAAGTTCAAACCCATAATCTTCCAAGTGGAAGATTCTCAAACTTAAGTTTGAGCCTCTTATCTTGACAAAGACTCAAACTTAAGTTGGAGCCTCACCCACTCAAATACATAGATTGTTGGCAGTACATCCAACAGTAGCCAAAGGCATCAATGCAGAGGAAGTATGTAAAGATGGAAGTGCAGTGAGTTGTTGGGGCTAGACATTTTATTTTTCTCAAGAAATAAACTTCATGATATTCTCTTCAAGCCTCAACTAGTGATTTTCATCACTCTTGTAATATATGTATCATAATACACCCAACTTTGTATTTACCAGCTCCATTTTGTGCAAGCTGAGGAGTCCCCAAGCTTGAAGAGCTTAGGTAGAATGATAATACCAATTTTGGTAATTTTTAGACTTCATTTGGACCTCCAAATGACCACGAGAACCTATTTTTTAACTATGCCAGACATTATGTATGAAATCGGTCAAAACTAGTCTAGAATCTATAAAAAGAGCTAGAGAGCTCATTTTTGAAGTAAGATTGTGTTGGTTGATGAGAGTTTAGAGATAGTTTGAACTTGTAATAGTGTTCTTGATTAATAGAGCTTATTAATGACCTTCCATTGCTTCTCTCTTATCTCTTCCTTGTATGTGTTTGTGCATTCTCATGCTTCTCAACTTCTCCTTCACTAACTTCATGCATTCACGATCTTCATATCACTCCTATCTCTTTCATAGATTGGCAATTAAGGAGGTAGAACTTCTTAGCAAGGATCTTATCCTCTCCTAGAACAACACCAAATTTGGTGTCGTTACTGGGGATCGAGTTCTAGGACGGACACTTGATGGTAAGAGTATAGCCAAAATTAGTGTTGGAAGGTAAATAATTTTAGTTTTTGTTGTTGTTTTTGCATTATTTTTAGTGCTTTTAATCTCCCCTACACTCCTCCTTCATCCCCACATCATCTTCTTACACTCCAAAAAATAAAAAAATTCACCATATCCACCTATTCCCTCCATTTTCCTCATTTGTGCATGCGAGAGAGAGAGAAAGCGCTTGTGCAAGATTGTGTGTTTGTGTTTGTGGGTTTTCTTGCAAGTAAAGCACTCCACTACAACAAGGAAGCTCTGAAGAGGTAAAATCTAAAACTTTCTATCAGTTTTTCGTTGATGTCGGACCATCAGGATGGTCTGACAAACTCATCGTTTTTGGATTGCATCATAGGCATGGCATAGAGCACACTTGCACACACACAAATCCACAGATGCATTCCAAAAACTTGCATTTTGGTGGACCATTACGATTGGCTCATGCCATCGTAACAAGGTGTCACCATCGCAATTGGCTGATGTCATCATTATGGCTTGATCGAGCCGTTGCGACGGTCTCACATCATCATGACGGTTCAAGTGGACCATCACGATGGTCACAGGCATCGCAATCATCATGCCTAGCCTACATCATCATGATTGGCTCATGCCATCACGACCCCTCACTGCCCATGTGTCATTTGGACCATCACAATGGCACATTTGACCCTTGACCATTGACCACGCCATCATGAGGGTACCTCACCATTGTGACAACTTGCCTGACTTAGACCATCACAACACCTCAATAGGACAGACCATCACAATGGCTCACTAGACCATCCCGATGCTTTGGTAAATGCGGACCATCTGGGTGACTCACTTCCAGACCATCATGACGGTTCAACCAGACCATCATGACGGTTCACTCCCATCCTGATCCTTGGAAATCATCAAGACAATTTAGCTAAAATGCAAATTTAGGGTTTTGATTTTTTAGCAATTTCAAGGCAAATTTGAGTGAATTTTTGAGTCATTGGTGCATTTGAGAGGCTCCGTAGCTCATAATTGGAGAAAAGCTGACTGACTATTTTAATCCCCGAGAGCCTGAACGTACATCCATAACATTTGCATATGAAACCCATTTTTTGAGTTTTAGAGCTCATTGGAAAGCTCGTTTTGAATCCTACATGGCCTCAATTGTTTTTCTTAACAATAATTCTTTGATATTTAGATACGATAAATTGAAGTTGACCTTTCTGCGGGACTAGGAAACCAAGGGGGCACTTGAGGATTTCATAAGACATGCTTAGACATGGAGACATGAATTGGTATTCCCCCCACCCTGAGCACATGCAAACATTAGTTATCAAGGTGCTGGAACATCCTTGGCCCATGGTTCGCAAAGAGAGAAGAACAAAGAAAGGCTAGAAGTGAGCTTTACCCACCCCATAGCAAGAGATAGATCAACCATGGACACTAACAGAGTGGAAAGACAAAGAGAACAAAGACTACAAGGTGGTAGGGATGACTTTCCCCTACCTAGACCTTGTAAGAATCCAAGAATATTTAGAACTACCCAGTGAAGTATTTCGACGATGATGCACCACAGTGCGCTCTCCTTCTTGAGAGCTTCATGATGATATGCTCGGAGTAGAAACTGAGCTCCTGAGGCTGCAGATAGTACTACACACAGATGCTGCAAAATACACAGAAAACACAGTACACAGGGAGCACAAAGATAGACTTCTTAGGTCTCACAAATGTGGTCGAACATACACTCTGTGTCTGACTAGGCCACTATATGTTTTATGAAAGAACATATACAAAGAAGTCTCCAGTGGCCATTTTGGCCTTTCACATGGACACTAACTATAACAATCTCCCACTAATGGCCAATATGGCCAAAGTAACTATGGGAGAAAAAATAAAGAATGATAAAGAATACCTGAGTGTAAGTATACAAATTATACCTCCCACCTGATGGGCATGTTACATAGTAGACAAGTGACTGTGTAAGATCAGGAATCAAGTAACCCCCATCAAGTGACAACAGTGTCGAAAACTATCGTATGGTAGAGCTTTAGTCAAAGCATCTGCATCATTATCTGGAGTGTGAACCTTCTCAAGAATAATGCGCTCAGTGGCTAAGCAATCTCTAATGAAGTGATACCTCACCTCAATGTGCTTGGTCTTTGCATGATAGACCGGATTCTTAGTCAAAGCAATGGCACTCTAACTATCACTGAGAAAATGAGGTACATGCTGAGGTAAACCCATATCACAAGCAAGATGAGAAAGCCACAACGCTTCCTTACATGCTTCACTTGCTGCAACATAGTCTACTTCTGTGGTGGAAACAGCTGTACATTCTTGAAGACGAGATCTCCAAGAGATAGCACCTCCAGCAAAATGAAAAATGTACCCTAATGTAGACTTACAATTGTCTAGACAACCAGCATAGTCAGAATCTGTGTAACCAATAATGGATGATTTCCCTCTACCTAAGCAGAGACACTTTTCCTTAGTGCCACTCAGATATCTTAAAATCATCTTGACCGCTTCCCAATGTTTCTTGCTAGGATTAGACATATATTTGCTCACAAGTCCCACTGCAAATGCAATGTCTCGTCTCGTAGCTACCATAGCATACATGAGACTACCAATAGCAGATTGATAGGGAATTTTGGTCATGAATTCCTTTTCCTCATCTAATTTGGGGCAATCATCCTTGCTGAATTTTACATATGTGCGTAAAGGTGTACTCAATGCCTTTCCACCCTGCATATTGAACATGTGAAGTACTTTGGATATGTACTCACTTTGAGACAAGTATATGCATCTTCTACTCCTATCACGAGTAATGCACATGCCAAGAATATGTTTGGCATCCCCCAAATCCTTCATTTCAAATGTCTTACTCAAATTCTTTTGAGAATTGACAAATCATAAGAGGACTTCCCAGCAATCAACATATCATCGACATAAAGTATCAAGCATATCAAGTTGCCATCGGAGCATCTCTTTGTGTAGACACAATGATCCTCATTACTTCGAGAATAGCCTTGAGACTTATTAAAAGCATCAAACTTTTGGTACCATTGTCTAGGGGACTATTTAAGTCCATACAAGCTCTTCTTAAGCTTACAAACTAGACTTTCCTTGCCAGGAACTACATAACCTCTCGTTGCTCCATATAGATCTCATCTGTAAGATCTCCATGCAAGAAAGCAGTTTTCACATCCATTTGGACTAGCTCTAAGTCCTTCATCGCAACGAATCCAAGCAACATGGGCAGGGTAGTCATCTTGACCATTGGAGAGAAGATTTCCTCGAAATCAACACCATGTTGTTGCTTAAAACCCTTTGCAACAAGTCGTGCTTTATACTTTGCAGAAGCACTTTCTGATGTGAATTTCAGCTTATATACCCATTTACATGGCAAAGCTTTCCTGCCATTTGGCAAAGGTACTAAATCCCAAGTACCATTCTTGTGAATAGAATCCAACTCACTCTTCATGGCATGCTCCCACTTGACATGATCCTCTGTGTGCATGGCCTCTTTGTAGCAAGAAGGCTTACCGGCATCTGTTAGCATAACAAAATCTAAACCTAGAACATATCTATCAGGTGGATGTGAGACACATGCAGAATGTCTCAATGGTTGCTGAACAGGAACATGTGTAGACTGATCTGAATGGACATTCTCTTGAACATCCCTATGTGCAGCATTTTTATGCATGCTAACCGGAGGACTAGTATCCTCAAACACTAGTCTTCTCACTTCAACCTCCTTAATGGGTTGTTTATGCATCTTAGACTCATTGAAAATGACATCACTACTTCTGATCACTGATCGTGTTTCACAATCCCATAAGCGATATCCAAACTGTCCTTCTCGACCATATCCAAGAAAAATGCATTTCTTTGACTTATGATCCAACTTTTGTCTAAGATTCTTGGGTATATGAACATATGCTTCACACCCAAAAACTCGAAGATGATCATAATATGGTGGCTTCCCTCTCCATAACTCTTGTGCTACTTTCAGACCTTTGGCACTGCTAGGTGAAAGGTTAATCACATGAACTGTAGACAATACTACTTCTACCCAAAAGCCTTGTGAGAGGTTTGCATGATGCAACATAGAGACTAATCTATCTTGAATAGTTCTATTCATCCTCTTAGCTATACCATTCTGTACTGGGGTATAAGGAGCTGTAAACTCTCTACGGATCCCTCTAGACTGACACAAAAGGCTGAATTCATGTGAGGTACACTTACCCCCATTATCTGAACGTAAAGCCTTAAGATTAGTTCCTTTTTCAGTCTCAATTGAAGCAAGACATTTTCTAAAAGTAGGGAATACCTCATCCTTCGATTTGATAGGATATACCCAAACTTTTCTAGTAGCATCATCTATGAAAGTGACAAAGTAGAGAGAACCACCTAAGGACCTAGTGGGCATGGGACCACACACATCTGTATGAGCGAGATCTAAAGGCTGAATTGAAGAGTCAATGTGTGTTCTATGCACATTTCTGGTTTGCTTTCCATATTGAAATCACTCACAAAATGAAAAATTGAAGAAAGATAACCCAGGTAGGTAGCCAAAACGTGAAAGATTTTCCATTCCACTACGAGATATATGGCCCAAACGACCATGCCAAATACAAGCCGTAGGCTCTCCAGTAATAGCTAACAAGTGTTCTTAATGTGATACAAATAAAGGATAAAGTGAGCCAACTTTGCTCCCTTTTGCGATAACCATATTGCCCTTTGATATGCGAAAGGAATAAGCATAGAAGACCACCTTGTAACCAAGGTCATCAAGTTGACCAACTGACATCAAATTGCATGATAACTAAGGTACATGGCGTACATTATGCATAGTAAATTTTGAACCATCAATGAGTTGCACAACCACATCTCCAATCCCTACAACATCACACTGGTAAGAGTCACCAAGTCTCATTGTACCAAGGACTTTACTGCATAATTAGAGAACCATTCTTTGTGTGGTGTCACATGGAAAGAGCACCAGAATCTAGCAGCCATGTGTGGGAAAGAGAATCAGCCATAAGCACCTCAAATGGCACAATACTATCAAGTGTCAACACATCAACATCATCAGAAATAGCATTAATTTCTTCAATCTTCACAGTTGAAGTAGATGGTGCAGGTAACTGTTTAACATGCCCATCAACGTTATGTCCTTTACCTTTAGAATTTTTTAATGCATAACAGTCTTTCTTCATATGTCCTTTCTTATGACAATAATGGCATTTGATATCCCTCTTGCTTGATTTACTTCTAATATTATTTCGTTGACCATTCTTTTCCTTGTTCTTGCTTCTGCCACATTGCTGGTTCTTTCCTTGGTAAGAATCATGAACATTATATGCATCTCCACTCTGAGTGCCAACCATATATTTTCTACGAATCTCCTCACTCAAGAGTGCTCCACATATGTCATCATAGACAAGTTTACCACCAGGTGCACTATTGCTAATAGCTATGCAAAATGTATCCCATGATGATGGCAAGGTGCATAACAGCAATACTACTTTCATTGTTATCCATATCCATTTTCTGAGCCTGTAACTGGGAGAATATAGCATCAAACTCATTTAGATGAGCAGCAACACTATCTGTGTTTTTCATACGAAGGTCATATAATTTTCTCATCAGATACACTTTATTTGATGCCGGCTCTTTTTCATATGTATTGCATAACTTCTTCCAAAGATCCTCTGCACTTTCACAGTCTAATACTGTAAAGTAAACATTATCTGCCAGGTGCAAGTGAATGGTAGACCTGGCCATTTCATCTAACTCATCCCAATCATCTTCATCCATGTCAGCAGGCTTCTTTGAAATCCCATTTACTGGCGTCCATTGTCTCCTTTGAATCAGCACATCTTTAATCTGATTCTTCCATAGATCAAAGTTTGAGCATCAACTTTCGGATCTCAAAATGGTCTTTTCCCTGCAAGTTATAGCTCCTCTTTGGAACGCTAGCACTAGACCCTGATCCACTGGATGTGCCTAAAACCTTTGACGCCATGATGGTAGAGAACTGAATGGAATGATAATGGAGCTGGAAGAGTTTGAACACCAACGAATAAGTGTATCAAGGAGTAAATCGACCACTGTATAGTTGACAAAAACCAAAAAACTAGAAAACTTTTGCTAGAGTATCGTCTGCAAAATGAGCGTATGACCAGTGTCAAAATATCATAAAACTGCAAGTACTGACATGTTTGCCTGCATAGTGAATCACTGACTCCACTACATATAATCAATTACCCAATAGAAGCCAACTAGGCTTATAGAGCACCTATGAACAACTATCATACATCTCTTATCGCGAGGCTGGGTAAGTCTTCCACCTGCATCACCGGAGAGACCCCGACATCTGGGTGTCTCCCAGTTAAGAAAACCTCACCATGGCCTAGTGTACATGATGTTGGGATTTGTTGGCGAAAAACTTCGGCTCTGACGCCTACTGTTGCGGAAATACTTTCGCCCTGAAGGTGAGTTTCACGACAAGGCTTGAACTCTGTCAGGCCTGCGGAAATTGTCGCGCCACCGAAATAGAATGCTAAGCTAGAGTGATTCAGAACACCTCTGTAATCAACAGTAGCTCAGCCTAATTTATGTCGCTTTAACTGTGTTATTCTGCGACTCAGGTTCACCGGAACTTCACCAGACTGTTACTGGACTGACACCATAGTCGTACCGGAACTTCACCGAAAATAAACTTAGTTCTGCTCGTAATTACTTCGGATGAACTTATGTGAAGTAAGGAAGTAGTGTGTGAGCTTCCTTCACCGAATGAACTTCCTTCTGGAAATTTCACAGTTCTGAACTGCTACTTTCCGGTTAACTTTTGTACTGTGTGTACATCTTCATTCCACCGGAAACTGTGACCAGCTTAAAGTAGAGACGTCTAGCTACAAGATGAGCTATCTCTCATACAAAGCTTCGAACTCTGCTGCGAGTTATACTTCGTTGTTCTACCGAAAACTTGTTTTCTGAGAAACTGTAACTGACCAGAAATTACTGAAACATGTTTATTGAGTAAACTGTTATTCACCGAAATATGCGTTTACAGAGAAGGTACTGAAGCTTGTTTAGTAACGAGTCGTGACAGCAAACGATAAACTAATCTTCCTACCGTAATACGAAATAACTTCAGATTCTTCACAAGTAAAGATTGCACGCAGTCGTCCACATGAACATGTATTTTCAATTAGAGAAGATGTGTACAAGTAAGCTTGGCCTCTTCTTGCTCAAGTTACAGAAACTCTCCTACAGTGAGTAGTTTCTTATTACCATCTCTCTTCAGATGAAAGGACCCGACACTTCAGGCTTGTGTTATTCATCTGTACATACGCGATCTATGGCGTCTTCTGAGAACTTCTAACTCTCTTCACTCATACGCGATCTATGGCGTCTTCTCTCAGTCTCTCGTTCTCCTCTGTGTATCAGTGTCTCTCGCATACACGCATGTACTCCCCTGCACTTCTTCAAATCTTGCTGTATATATATATATACAATTTCTTTGGCGCTCCTCTGCTCTGTCATTCTTCAATTCGTGTTATGCGCGCCTTACGCGCCCGCCGCGGTCAATTGCTCTGTTATGCGGACACCGCGCACTAACTTCGCATACTGTACACCTGTGCATAGATTTTTCCAGAAGATTCTGTTTCCTCTTTGTCTGTTGCGTCAAATTCGTGAGTGTTTCCTTAACAGCTCCCCCTCAATCACTAATTTGACCTCTTACGGTCTTTCATATATCTTTCTTTCTTTTATTCCTGCCATCTCTTTGAATCTGTTTGTCTTTGTTCCATCCAAGCTCTTTGTCAGAATATCTGCGATCTGATCTTTTGTAGGAGTGTAGACTATTTCTATCTCTTTCTCCATTACTTTTTCCCTTAGGAAATGATACTGAATCTCTATGTGTTTTGTTCTTGCATGAAACACAGGGTTCGCTGCAAGATACAGCGAGCTCATATTATCTCCATGTATAATTGGTATACCTTGATCTATACCCATGCTTTTAAGTAACGTCTGCATCCATATTACTTCTTTTGCTGCTTCTACCAGTCCTTTGTATTCTGCTTCTGTTGATGATAAGGCTACTGTGTGTTGCTTCTTCGAACACCAGCTTACCAGCTTATCTCCTAGGTATATCATATACCCGTGCGTTGATCTTCGGTCATCTTGACTTCCTGCCCAATCTGAGTCACTATATGCTCTGAGCTTTATATCTGACGTAAAGGGATAATATAATCCTTCCTTTATAGTTCTTTTGATATATCTGAGAACTCTTTGTCCTGCAACCCAGTGTTGATCTGTCGGACAATGCATAAACTGTGAGAGAACTCCCACCGGAAAACTGAGATCCGGTCTTGTTAGCGTAGCATATATTAGGCTTCCTACTAACGATTGATACTTCTTCATATCCTTAAACTCTGTATCACTATATTTGCTGAGTTTATGATTTACTTCAAGCGGTGTTGAAGTTTCTCTGCAATTCTCCATGTTGAACTTCTTCAGTAAGTTCAGGAGATACCTCTCTTGTGTGACATATACACCATGATCTGTATATGTGATTTCCATACCTAGAAAGTATGATAACTTTCCTAGGTCACTGATCTTGAATTCCTTTTCTAGCAGTTTCTTTACCTCTGTGATTCCTGCATCTGAGGTTCCTGTAATTATTATGTCATCTACATAGATACAAATGTAGATCATTCCTTCTTCTGTCCTTTTGATGAGTAGACTTGCATCTGCCTTCGAACTTTGGTATCCAAGTTCATTGAGATATTTCACAAGTCTGTAGTTCCAAGCTCTTGGAGCTTGCTTCAGTCCATAAAGTGCTTTTCTCAACCTGCAAACAAAGTTTGGGTATCTGGAACTTATAAAACCTTCCGGTTGTTCCATATAGACTTCATCTGATATATATCCATTCAGGAATGCATTCTTTATATCTAGCTGACTTAGCTTCCAACCTTTTGATGCTGCTATAGCAATTACTGTTCTTATGGTTGACATCTTTGCCACCGGACTGAATGTCTCGTCATAGTCTATGCCTTGCGTCTGAGCATAGCCCTTGATAACCAGTCTCGCTTTATGTCTGGCTATCCTTCCATCTGCAAGTTTTTTAACTTTGAACACCCATTTATTTCCAATTACTTTCTTACCGTACGGTTTAGGGACAAGCTCCCATGTCTTGTTCTCTTCCAGTGCAGTGAATTCTTCTTTCATTGCTTCTTGCCATTGCTTCTTGCCTTTGGCTTCGTCATAGCTTTGAGGCTCTTCCTCTTCTTTAACCATATATGCATAATCTTGTTGAGTCATATATGATGTATCATATGAGTATCTTTCCGGTTGTCTTCTTACTCTGTTTGACCTTCTTAGCTCATATTCTTCGTGTGTATCTGAGTACCCGTCTTCATCTTCGTTTCTTATACCTGTTCCGGTCCTGGACGTACTTGCCTCTTCATCTTTGTTTACCTGAACAATTGATTTTCCTTTCTCTCTTCTTTTTATTTCTTCTTCAAATTCTTCAGTTGTATGACTCTGATCTGCATACCAGCTTTTCTGTTCATCAAATGTTACATCCCTGGAAACAGTAAAATGTTTGGTTAGAGGGCTCCATAACCTGTAACCCATCTATTTCTCATCATATCCGACGAATACATATTTCTCTGCTTTCGGTTCAAGCTTATGTCTCAGTTGAGACGGTACATAAGCATACGCTACTGATCCAAACACTTTGCAGTGATCAAGTGTTGGCTTCTTTCCCCACCAGGCTTCATAAGGGGTCATTCCTTCTAAGGCTGTACATGGTAATCTGTTTACCAAGTATGTAGCTGTATTTACAGCTTCAGCCCAAAGATAATCTGGGCAATTCTTTTCCTTTAGCATGGCCCGTGCAAACTCGACTAGAGTTCGGTTTCTTCTTTCTGCTACACCATTCTGTTGTGGTGTATACCTGCAGGTTATTTCTCTCTTAATACCTGCATTCCAAAGATAGTCATTGAATTCATTGGAGAAGTATTCTCCCCCTCCATCAGACCTCAGTCTTTTAAGTTTTCGTCCGGTGAGTCTTTCGGCATATGCATGAAAATGCCTGAAAGCTCCGAACACTTCTGATTTCTCTTTCAGAACATAAAGAGTTATCCACCTTGTGGCATCATCAATGAATAGAACATAGTACCTTGACCCGCTGATTGATCCTTCTTTCGTTGGTCCCCATACATCTGTATGTATGAGTTCTAGCACACCATCATGTTTGAATCCTTTCTTCTGGAAAGGTAACCTGTGGGCTTTTCCCATTTGACAGGCTTCGCATTTATGAATCATATGTTGGTTCTGTACGTTCGGTAATCCCAGTACAGACTGATTCGCTATCATAGCTTTGATTCCTTTTTCGTGAAAATGACCTAATCTCTTGTGCCAGAGATCAAGTTCTGTAATTACCTTTTCGTCATGCGTGAGCAGCGCTTGGCCAATGTTCCCTTGTACTCTTAAGGTAAAGAGTCTGCCTTCTTTCTTACCAGAAACGATCTGATAATATCCGTTCTTGGGATCTTCTACAAATACTCCTTTGTTTGTAAATCTGACCTGAAAACCCTTTTCGACTATCTGTCCCACACTGATCAGATTTTTCGGTATTGTTGGAACATACAGAACATTGGTTAGCAAATCTGCTCCACTCTTGCATTTCACTTTTCCGATTGATTGTACTTTGTGTCTTGTATTGTCACCTGTTTGAACAGTGTAACTCGCACTTCCTTTTTCCAATTCTGACATCCGTTCTATGTTTCCTGACAAGTGATTAGAACATCCAGAGTCAATGTAAAATACCTTTAGATCTTCGTTATCTGATGTGCTGATTGAGTTCATCATCAATGATGTATGACTTTCATTCTGTGTGTCATTTGCGTAGTTGTTGTAGGTGGTGTTGTAGGATTGGCTCTGTCCCCAACTTCTTGTTCCACCTCTACCATAGCCTCCTCCTTGACTTTGTCTTCCTCTTTGGAAGTTACTCTGATTTCTTCCGCTACTGCCTCTGCTATTGTTGTTTTGGTTTTGATTTGATCCTTGTTGATTGTGCCAACAATCATGCGCCAGATGGTTACTTAGTCCACAAATCCAGCAAGCTTTCTTGGTGGTATTTTGGCGACTTCTTCCTCTTGCTCTCCCTCTGCCAGTGCCTTTACCTCTTGCGTAATAGGCCTGAGAGCTCGACTCTTCTTCGTCTTTTGACTTACCCTTTTCTTTCTTCTTGTTCTTCATATACATTGCTGAGCTATGTCCTTTGTCTGCATCTCCTTTCAGGTCTTGCTCATATGTGAGCATCAAACCTAGCAGCTGATTTAACTCTGGTACAAAATGATTTAAGGAGAGTTCAGTTGATAATACGAAAGGTTTCCACCTTTCATCTCCTCTCAAACCTGTGAGCACTTGCGCTATCAATCTATGATCTTCGACTTCTTCATTTATGGATCCAAGACTATCTGCTAGATCCTTCATTTTAGTGACGTAGTCACTGATGCTTTGACTCGGCTTCTTTTTGAACGTTGTGAACTCGGACCATAGGCTGGCCTTCCTAGCTTTCGTAGTATTTTGGAAGTGATCTTCCAATGCACTCCATATGTCCTCCGCTTTCTCCAGACCTCTGATGTGCGGTAGCAGATGATCTGACACAGTGTTGTAGATGTAGGCTCTTGCCGTTGCATCTTTCTTTTGCCACTGCTTTAGGGCGTCTAGCTCTTCTTTTTCCGGTTGACTATCATCTTCGAAAGTCGGCTTCTTTTCTTCTCCGGTCACGTACGTCATTAAGTCCTTACTCATAAGTAAGGCTTCCATGCGCATTACCCATGCGGGATAATTATCTCTGTCCAGTTTATCAATTTGGACATGATCTGCCATGATCTTCTTCCACTCGTGGACTGATCCGGCTCTTATTCTAAATGTTGGGAGATTAACCTGGCTCTGATACCAATTGTTGGGATTTGTTGGCGAAAAACTTCGGCTCTGACGCCTACTGTTGCGGAAATACTTTCGCCCTGAAGGTGAGTTTCACGACAAGGCTTGAACTCTGTCAGGCCTGCGGAAATTGTCGCGCCACCGAAATAGAATGCTAAGCTAGAGTGATTCAGAACACCTCTGTAATCAACAGTAGCTCAGCCTAATTTATGTCGCTTTAACTGTGTTATTCTGCGACTCAGGTTCACCGGAACTTCACCAGACTGTTACTGGACTGACACCATAGTCGTACCGGAACTTCACCGAAAATAAACTTAGTTCTGCTCGTAATTACTTCGGATGAACTTATGTGAAGTAAGGAAGTAGTGTGTGAGCTTCCTTCACCGAATGAACTTCCTTCTGGAAATTTCACAGTTCTGAACTGCTACTTTCCGGTTAACTTTTGTACTGTGTGTACATCTTCATTCCACCGGAAACTGTGACCAGCTTAAAGTAGAGACGTCTAGCTACAAGATGAGCTATCTCTCATACAAAGCTTCGAACTCTGCTGCGAGTTATACTTCGTTGTTCTACCGAAAACTTGTTTTCTAAGAAACTGTAACTGACCAGAAATTACTGAAACATGTTTACTGAGTAAACTGTTATTCACCGAAATATGCGTTTACAGAGAAGGTACTGAAGCTTGTTTAGTAACGAGTCGTGACAGCAAACGATAAACTAATCTTCCTACCGTAATACGAAATAACTTCAGATTCTTCACAAGTAAAGATTGCACGCAGTCGTCCACATGAACATGTATTTTCAATTAGAGAAGATGTGTACAAGTAAGCTTGGCCTCTTCTTGCTCAAGTTACAGAAACTCTCCTACAGTGAGTAGTTTCTTATTACCATCTCTCTTCAGATGAAAGGACCCGACACTTCAGGCTTGTGTTATTCATCTGTACATACGCGATCTATGGCGTCTTCTGAGAACTTCTAACTCTCTTCACTCATACGCGATCTATGGCGTCTTCTCTCAGTCTCTCGTTCTCCTCTGTGTATCAGTGTCTCTCGCATACACGCATGTACTCCCCCGCACTTCTTCAAATCTTGCTGTATATATATATATATATACAATTTCTTTGGCGCTCCTCTGCTCTGTCATTCTTCAATTCGTGTTATGCGCGCCTTACGCGCCCGCCGCGGTTAATTGCTCTGTTATGCGGACACCGCGCACTAACTTCGCATACTGTACACCTGTGCATAGATTTTTCCAGAAGATTCTGTTTTCTCTTTGTCTGTTGCGTCAAATTCGTGAGTGTTTCCTTAACACATGATGTGTATGTGCTCAATATATGCAGTAAAATGACACTAAAAGTCTGAATGCATAGCCCAAAAACTAGTCAATAACTCCGGCAAGTGTCTGTCAACATTGATGTTTTTGGCTCAAAAAACCTACATAAATTTGCAGCCGCTGCTCGCACCAAAACTGAAAACCTTTCTAGAAACGTGTAGTTTTGCGAGTGTGTTTGAAAAACACAGCCCCAAAGGTTGATGTTTATTGTCGGAGAAGTACAAAGAACACTCTTCTTGATGTTCGCGGACCTGTGTGAAGAGAACTATGTGCAAAAGTACTCCAAAATAGCTCCAAAAGACACCCAAAAATGCTTCAAAAATAGGCTTTGAAATTAAAGAATGAAGCTTTGAGGGACCAAAACATGTTCAAGGTAATGTCAACCTTAGTCTTTCCCCTTCTTCAGACACCACAAGAGTGTAGCTTAGTGGCAAGAGATTGTCACGGTTAAGCGAGCTCTGGGGGGAACAATACTGGGATGGGTGACCTCCCGGGAAGTACTGGGAACCTCTATCTTCCTTGATCATTGAGGTCCTCCCTCGCATGCAGCCAACGGTGCCAATGGTGACTTCGGCGACTCGGATGACAAGGTATGCCAAGTTCTATGCCTTGGTCGCCGCCTTAGTCGTAAGCCTTGGGGGGGTGCTCGCTTTGCTCGCACAAAAGGAACAAAGCTTTTTGCATCGAACTGCTCTGATACCACTGAAGTATTTCGATGACGATCACCACAATGCGCTCTCCTTCTTGAGAGCTCCACGATGATATGCTCGGAGTAGAAACTGACCTCCTAGGGCTGCACACAGTACTATGTGCAGATGCTGCAGAATACACAGAAAACACAGTACACAGTAGCATGAAGACAGACTTCTTAGGTCTCACAAATGCAGTCGAACATTCAGTCTGTGTCTGACCAGGCCACTATATGTTTTATGAAAGAACATATACAAAGAAGTTTCTAGTGGCCATTTTGGCCTTTCACATGGACACTAACTGTAACAGCTAGTTAGTAAAGTCGATGAAAAATTATTTTGATGGGACACGAGATCCCTATGACTATGTTGTAGAGTTTAAGCAAGTGTTGCGTGCAAAGCAAGTGGAAGATATGTTCACGTAGTACAATGCATTTGGACTCATGCTAAAGAACACAACCCTAACCTGGTTTCAATCTTTACAACAAAGGCAATTTAGGGACATTCATCACTTGTTAGAGTCATTCACCACTGAGTTCTCTAAAATTTTGATAACACTTCATCGTTGATCCCTAGTTTCATAATTACCCGTGGAAAGAATTGAAAATATGAGCAAGGGAGAGGAAGGTAATACCTACCTTCCAATAACCCACCAAGGCTACACCACCAGAGCCATCCTATATTTAGGAGTTGAAGTAGCCATAGCTACCACTACTTTATGGAAACGTTGGGGTAAGCCAACACCAAGACCCACAAGAATGAAGTTGCAAATGGATGATAGACATATTGAGAAACCATTAGGCTTAATAGAAGGCATATCTCTCACCACTTGTGGTGTAGAATTTGAGAAAACCTTTGCCATTTGTGATTTTGGTAAAAATCATGCTTACAAGATGATATTAGGAAGACCATTCATGTGCGAGTTTCAAATTGTAAAAGATTGGGGAACCAATGCCTTGTACTTTCAACACTTAGGAGTGACAACCAAGGTTAATCTCAAGGATTATTCTCATTGTGATGTACACTCAATATCGTGGAATACCCTCCATAAGTCACCTGAAGAAACAACATCTCTGCATTCATTAGAATCAGACCCTTCATGGTTGCATGAGGACACTTATCTATGGATGTGTGAGGTATCCAAACAAGAGGAAGAAAGACTAGAAGTCAGAACTTGAGGTTCAAAATGACATCCACGAACCCTTCAAGGTCCTACTTATGCACCTATAGTGTTTTTGGAAGAGGAATTTGAGCCGACGGTTGGGTAGAGATCTTAGCTACCATGGATATAGCAATGAACGAAGAAAAATGGACCCCTCACTGTGATGAGGATGAATATGACATTTCAATCTTTATGATAGAGCCCTTAGAGGAAGAGCCTATCCTGGAAGAATGCATCGAACTGGCTAAAGAATTAGACAATACGAGTGATGAGGACTTAGAGTCCATTATCATGGAACCCTTCTGCTCGACAGAAGAGGAGTATCTTTACATTGTGGAATCCATGACCCTTGTGATGGGCAAGAAACATCAAACTGAACAACCCAAGTCACTCACAGAATGTATAGAAAATAAGCAAAAGAAGAGAAAAAAATAACCTAAGATAGAGGAAGAAGAACCCCTCAAGGAAGTACCGGAGAACTTCAAAAAGTATGAAATAGAAGATAGAAGAATCATGGTACGGATGCCTAAAAGAGAAGCAGGCATTGGAGAAATATACGATGATCAAGGGAAAACAAAAAAGATAATGGTTACAATTGAAGAAGGAGAAGAGAACTGCACATACATAGGGCATGATTTGACAGAGGAAGAGTGATGCGCCTTTTAGTCCAAGGGAAAGTGTATACACCCAATGATATTTTGCCAAAACCTTTTGATACTAGGTCACTTTTGGTCCCCCTTAGTCCACAATTTCACTTCAATATATTGATGGAGGATACGGGATTCTCACTCTCCAACTCACCAACTCTATGAGCTTACACTATCACTAACTCCTCACTTCCTATCAAAGCCACATGTACCCAAGCACCCCCACACTCATGCACTTGCACACTTACTCAATCACAGCTTCACCAATACTCTTGTTCACAAATGCACACTCTCACATAACGACATCCTCAAACGTGCACACACTTAGAACTTGATGCTCAGGAGCATATCTGCAACCAATCAAACAATCAAATAATCAAATATACTCACTCAAACATGCAAGTTTATGCCAACACACACAAATCTTGTAACTTGCTCATGGAACACACACACACATTCACTCAACCACCAACACCTCTCTCTCTTGATACACCCAAATTCTACTCACCTTCCTCCCTACCCTTCTCTCTTTGATCCTTGTGTCTGTCTTCCTTGACTTCCTTACCCCTTCAAATGCCCTCCTTTCCTATCACGGAAAACAAAAAATTGCACCAACCCCTTTTCGTCATCCCCTCTCGATTAAAGGAAAAAAACCCCCCCATGTGTTCATCAATGAGGCATAACCCCTACCCTGACGCCACTTTCATTTCGCATGGCAGCAATATATTTCTCCTTACACCACTCTTTGAATTTAGCAAATTCAAATCACTCTAAAGGTTTCTATCATCAGCGAGACCACCAAGTGCAAATAGATTTCTTCATATGGAAACTCTCGCATGAATAGCTCATGGAAAAAGTACACCTCTAGTAGCATGAACTTCCCTCCGCTTCATGGCATGTGTATCAAGAAACTGTTCATCACACAAATTCAAGTGAGATGCATATAATCCACTTACGACTACTTGGTTGTTATTCCATGTGTTGAGCAAGTGTGGTTGACCTTGATTAGGAGTGATAATTGTCCATATGCCTTAAGTGTCCTTGTTATTGAAGCAAAAGCATAGAATATTTCCCCTTGATAGAGTGAGTTGCACGAATAATTCAGTTCCGAATTGGATTCAGCACTGTGTGTTGTCAACTAATCTCCAGACCATAGCATTGATCTTTCATAAAGAAAAACTTCTTCAAACTTTAACAGAAAATCTCATTCTTGCCCCCAAAGCATCCAAGTTTGTTTTCCATGCAGGCTATTAAAATGAAAGTGAAATCACGACAGTCTTTTCAATCCCAAGCAAATAACAAATCGAGATGGATGCTTTACTTCTACAAATAACTCATTTGTTTTCTCATTGTTCTTAACTAGGATCAATAGGGGCATGTATGCTTCCATGATAGAATATGGACAAACCGAGATCATGTTGATATGACTATCCATTCATCTACAATGTGACCTGAGTGAGTGTCATAACATGGTGCAAAACTATGGACGTTCCAAATTACACAGACAAGAAAACCCAGACCTTCTCTATTGGAGGAAAATGGAAGACAATAGCTCACGTTACCTGTAGGCTTATCATCCCTGGTTCGCACGTAGAATTAGTGGTCAACTCCTATCTTGCTTCCACACGCAACAGATAATTGAAATTTTTTGCTTACTTCATACTAGGGCCGACCTAAACAGTTGTTGATCCACCCTTAACCTGTTCCTTTCTGGGCGCTCCAAACAACTCTGTTGAACCCCCCCCCCCCCCCCCCAAGCTCTGATGGTATGCCTAGCCCCAATGAAGACCCATCTTGGCCTTGACTCTCAGTCCCCAGGTCAATACTGTGGCACACCCCACTCCACCGCAGTCGCGAATTCACCAAAAATGAAGCAACCCTAGAAGGACTTCCTCCATAGTGCTTCACACCCTGTAGAGCTCTGCTTTCTTCCACAACAAGAGCACGGAGACCTAAGGAAAAGAAGACCCTTCTAAGCAGCTACCCTCTTCATTTGTATTTCCCTCCTCTGTGATCATAACCGCCACATGAAGACATTTGGGGACTCCGCTAAGTATTGATTCCCCAATGTAGATTCCTTTTTGATGTCGATATCAGACGATGCTACGCTCTCTACTAGCCTCCTCCACAGTCACCGAATCCCCCGTCAAGTAGAGCCCTTGCCTACCTGTTCTGAGATGCGATCTCCCCCGCTAATGAGAGCCAACCCCCTTCTTCAGTCGCTGCCTCCTTCAAGCAAGAGCGCCCCCAAGCACACAGAGCAACCAAAATGGAAAACGCTGCAGAAGAAGAGAGGGCAGGTAAATCCCCCTTCGCATATATGTATTCTTGGCCACCAAGCGGAGAAAAAGCCCCCAACTACTGATCGAGAGAGAGAGAGAGAGATAGTATGTCCAAAAACCCCGCCTGCTGCCCCCCTCCTTTTCTCAGATCTGCAATGGGAAACGGAATGCAACAGAGTCTTGGCCTTCATCAAATAATGCCGCCTCCTCTTTCACACTATTTGGGTCGCCATTTCTTGCAGCAATTAACAACCTATTGACTTTGCCACGAGCTGCAAGTGCACCAGCTGCATCAACTGATTTCTTCATCATTCACGTGGAGCCTTGACCTTTTGCATCTCGTTCAGCCTTTCTAAGCCATGAGCTGAATGATAGCCAACCCGCAAGTGTAACCTTTGTCTACTCAAAAACTGGCAGGAGCTTCCCACGGCAAAAGGTTGAAGAGTCCATGTTGTACTCCCCAACATCGAGGGCTTTCAGGTTATATTCCTTTCATAATAGTCTCCAAAAAAAAGCTATCATTTTAGTCTCCATGTCATATGTAGCTTAAAACCCATAGGAAGCACCCTGAACCTATTCGATAGCCTTAACAAGCTGATGCTTCATACGGGAACAAATTTACAAATTGATCATCTTTTAAACCAATTGCTCTTGTTAAATCATCATCATCTTGAGTACTTATCCATAAAATCTTATTAGCACTTCAAGATATGAACAAAAGTGTTGGGATCTGGGTGGATTCCTTCAAACTGCATCAGCTTAACACAAGTAATTGCATCTTGAACATGCTCGTATTCTCCATAACCTGCGATCAAACATCTTCTCCTGCCAAATAGCAACACATTAGTGCCTAAAACCAACCATTTTTTGAGCTAACATACTCCCTTCTTCTTATTTGCGAAGTCGTCCTCGACGAGCCCTTCTTGCTGCAATATAATCCAAACAACCATGAACATGTCAGTTTACAATTGGTTCGCATACCTTTTCATCGAGCCATCATTCCAAGTGGACTTGCACTCATTGAAGTTATTAGTGCTAAAAAAAATCACTCATGAATACATACAAATCATTCACTTCCAAAATGATCCAAGAACATGCACATATATGCAACTCCATGTTCCCACATGCATCAAATTGCTCATGCATTCCATTATGAAAATAGTCTCAACCAAAATAACACATGCATACCTTTCCATGTTTTACACATGCAACTATCATTGCGGAAAACAGAAAAGAAAATACCGAAATAAACAACGATAACTGAAATGAATCCAACAGGAGATGCAACATACCCAAAATGCATACCCCATTATTGCACCTACTATTCGCTATGTACAATTATTCCATGACTAGACACTCCCGAAGAATCCCCATCGTCGTCCTCCAAAAGTCATCGAGACTCGAGTACAGGTCAAGTCCTACATAAAAACCCTAGAGTGCCCCACACACTGGAAAACCCTCGGATAGAGCACACAAGTTATAAAGCAAAACCATTGCACTACCTTGCTAGAGGTCTCATCCATAAGTACATATACAGTATCCGTGCCTTTGAGAATGTTGATTCCGAGTGAGTTGATCTGTCGCAAGCCACCATATACCAATTACACAAGCAAATGATGTTCTCTTCCAGGCGATCATCGCCCTCTCCTCTCTCTCTCCCCCCCTCAGGAGTGGGGAATAATTTCATATGTAAATTTTATTTATAATCACACGTTGGCCTGCATTGACATTGGATGCGATTCGTGGACCTGACCACCCGGCCAAGTTGATTCCACCCATCTACCAACGCAATGCAACGCACAACACACAACCACATAATGATTACACATAACATATAAAGCTAGCCCATAATGAAGCTGGATGTGGCTTGTGGTCGTGACCGCCCGGCCACAATGGCTCCACCTACCTACCAACCCGTTATGGCGCGTAGCTAAGAAACAAACATGTACATCCCAAGCCTATGGTGAAACTAGCTGCGGCTCGTGGTCCTAACCACCCGGCTAGGATAACTCCACCCACCTACTAGCCCACCATAGCGTGTTGGTACAATCACAACAACACAATGTTTTTTTTTTCTTTTTCTTTTTTTTCTTTTCTTTTCTTTTCTTTTTTCCTCTTTCTTTTTCATAGTTAATTAATTTGCCCCAGTCCTGAGAATTAGGGAGAGGAAGGAAGGGTTGCTCCCCACTTTTCCCACACATGCATGCAACCATATACACTCTAGCCTTTGACAGATCAACCACCTCTTCACTCCATTCTCTCAATTACAGACACTACATATGTATTCATCAATTTGACTTTTCACTAGGTAACTACAACCGGCTATGCCTTGGTCTCTCATATACCTACCCTTAGATGATCTAGAATGTGGGTCTCCGGGATGTCTCATATAGCCTCACCTCGTACTCATATCCCGACGACTTCCCTAGGGCGAGTCAGGCTCATCCTCAGGAGCTCCATCGTCGCTACCTATCGTTAATAGATCTGCCCAAGCCCAAGTGATATCGTTCTCTTCGTTAGGCATTTCCCTCGAAGGGTCGAAATAGTAATATCGATCCCCCGCCCATCCTACATGTCGGATCAGGTATGTCTCAAACCACTCAATATGAAATATAATATCCAAACCCTAGTTTATGAAGCATACCAGCCAGTGCGCTTCCTCCACATCATATTCGGTCTCAAAGTCGTCGACCTCTATGTCCATGCGGGCGAATGTTTAATCCGAGAAATATATCCCCAGCTCGTACAAATAGAGTTGAGTTATTTGATCTGCCATTTTGTTACTTAGCTCCTAACAGTCTCTGCGCAACACAAAAAATAATTAGAAGTCCAAAATTCTTGAGCTAGCAAGGAATAATATTTATGACAACAAAAATCATAGCTTACATATGCGCATATATATATATATATATATATATATATATATATATATATATATATATATATATATATATATATATATATATATATATATATATATATATATATATATATATATGTATATATATATATATATAACTATACATCTATGTACAAGGAGTCTACTATCCTTCCGCTTGGATCTCGTCTGGCTTCTCCCGTCCTAATGCTAGTTGAAATATGGTTTAACTCAAAGCGCGTTAACCTTCACGGGAGCACATTCTTCTCCTAAATCTTGAATTTGCATGGAACCATTGGAGTTGAGTTCCACCACTTTAAACGGCCCTGCCCATCTTGTCTGTAACTTCCCCGGGAATTTATAATATTTGCTATCATAGACTAGCACCAAATCCCCTTCTTGAATCACATAGGTCTTGAGATTCTTGTCGTGCCTCTCCTTACGTCTTCTCTGAATAGCTTCCAGACTTTTCTGTGCAATGAGTCTCTTTTCTTCTAGCTTGACCAGTTGTATGTACCTCTCCTTCAATGACTCCTCCTCTCCCAGCCTGGCCTCGATGGCCACTCTTAATGTCGGAACTTCTTTTTCGATGGGAAAGATGGCTTCCTCGCCATATACTAGGGAGAACGGAGTGCTCTTGGTCGTCACTCGGTAGGATGTTCTATACACCCACAAAGCTTCCAAAAGTCTCTCATCCCAGTCTTGCCTATGCACAGCTAATGTCTTTGTCAAAATCTGTTCAAGAACCTTGTTGGTAACCTCCACTTGTCCATTCGCCCTCGGGTAATATGGAGTGCTTTTCCTATGTTTGATCTTATATAATTCCATTAATTCCTCGATCAGCTCATTGACAAAGTGTGTTCCTCTCATCACTCACTATCTCCAACGGGCATCCGAATCCGGTGATAATTTGTTCATACAAAAATTTAGCTACATCAATAGCTCGGTCAATCTTCAGAGCTTTGGCTTCTACCCACTTGGTAACATAGTCAGTGCAGACCAAAATATACCTATTGGATCTACGTCTTGAGGGAGGATCAATAGGCCCCACAAAATCAATTTTCCATTTTTCAAAAGGCTTAAGAGCCAGCACCGGCGTAAGAGGAGCTGCATGTGCTAATGTTGGTTTGCCCATTCTTTGGCATTTGTCGCATTTCTTGCAGTATGTGTGAGAGTCTTTGAACAGCGTTGGCCACCAATACCCAGCCAATAAGATCTTTCTTGCCGTCAGCTCACCAGCAAAATGCCCACCGTAGGGTTCATCATGCAATGCTCTCAACACTAGGGTTGCTTCTTCTTCTTCGAGACACCTCCGATAAATGCTTTCATGGACAAAATATCGATAGAGCTGCCCACCAATGATGCTATGGTGTTTTGCCAGTGCTAATAGTTTTTGCTTCTCTCTCTTGTTTGCTCCCGACGGGTATTTAGTAGTGCACAAGAAATTCACCAAGTCGGCATACCAAGGTACCTTAGCATCAACCCGAAATAGATGTCCATCAAGAGCATCGTCAGTCACACCAGAGATTGGCTCCTCATTAATAATTTGAGATAAATGGTCAGCCAATATGTGCGCTTTGCCTGGTTTGGTTACCACTGTGAACTGAAATTCTTGTAGGAGTAGCGTCCACCTCATCAATCACCCTGATAGCTCGGGTTTATTGATGATATACTTTAGGGCTTCATGATCCACATAAAACGTGAAATGCTTTCCCATCAGATAGTGCCGATAATTGTTTACCGCAAAGATCATCGAGAGGCATTCCTTCTCTGTAGTCGTGTAGTTCCTCTCAGTGCTATTCAAGTCTCAACTTGCATAATAAATAGGGTGGTCCAACTTCTTTTCATCGGCTTGGCATAGCACTGCTCCAACGGCAGTATGAGACGCATCTGTATGCACATGAAATTCTTTCGTCCAGTCAGGCGCATTTATCAATTTATTTTTTATCAATTCGAATGCAACCTGACACTCTCCAGTCCATTGATATTGTTGGTCTTTCCTCAAAAGGTTTGTCAGTGGTGCTGCTATTGATGCAAAATTTAATATAAATCGTCGATAATAATTAGCATGTCCCAAGAATCCTCTGAGTTGCCGCAAGTTTTGAGGAGGTGGAAGTTGCCCGATTTTTTCTACTTTATCCTCGTCAACCGCGATCCCTTTTTCAGAAATAACATGTCCCAAGAGCAATCCTCTTCGTACTCCAAATGTACACTTTTCAAGATTTAATGCGATGCCTTTTTTCAATTCTTCTTCTTAAAATAGCTTCGATCCTCTCCATCATGTTTTCATCGTTGCCTTTGATCGCAAAGTCATTGAGGAATATCTCCATCCAATCCTCCAAATAGTCTTGATATGCACCTATCATTGCCCTCTGGAATGTGGCCGGTGCATTGCATAATCCAAATGGCATCACACGATATGCGTATGTGCCCCATTCCGTGGTGAAAGTAGTTTTTGATTGATCCTCTTCATGGATTTGGATCTAGTTGTACCCACTGAAACCATCCAAAAATGAGTACAATTTATGGCCAGCCACTCTGTCCAAGATTTGATCAGTAAATGACAAAGGGAAGTGATCCTTTTTTGTGCGCTCGTTCAACTTCCGATAATCTATGCAAATGCGGATTTTCTTATTTTTTTTCGGAACAACTACAATTGGTGATACCCATTCGCTGGATGCGATGGGATATATGAATCCTGCTTCCAATAACTTAGTCAATTCCAGCTTGATTAATTCCGAGTAGACTGGATTTGTCCGCCTAAGTCATTGACATATTGGTCGGGTGCCTTCTTCCAAATCTATATAATGTTGGCAGATTCAGGGATCAATTCCTCTCAGATCACTATATGACCATGCAAAGGCCTTAATGAAATTTTTGAGTGCCAATTTAATGCAATCTCGTACTCCATCTGGTAGCTCTGACCCCATGCTCAAGAACTTTTCTGGAAAAACTTCCCATTTTTCCACCTGAGCTTCTCGCGAATATTCCTTATTCCTTGATGACGCTGTGATTGGAAAGTGCTCCCCGATCACGCGTGCATGGTTGGCCAGTATATCATTGTTTTTTTCTTTTTCAACCGCACCCAATTTCTTTAGTTCAGCTTTTGCAATGACTTCCTGCACTTTAGTCTTACTTTCCGCTTCTTTTTCTGATTCTCGACTTCTCCTCAGAAGCTCTGCTTCTAGCACTCTGACCCTTTCTCTCAACTGTTGTACTTCCATTGTCGGAGCTAACTCCAGCTTCAACTCATCTTTTGAAGTTCCCTTCTCCAGGGATTGGGTAGCTTTGCTTTCCTTTGCGTCTATACTCAACATGTAGCACTCAAATTCACTTGTGTGTGTCAACCATCCTAGCAACTCCTGGTCTGAGTCATCCTTGTAAACTAGTGGGTCTTTGTACTCGCCCCCTTTTGCATGTTGGAGGTTGGACAGTTGCAAGTTAAATCCATCTTGTGAAAGGTCCTTGGAAGTCTCCGTGCGCAAAGCAAATCTTACCCGCACCATTTCTTGTCTAACCTTTTCCTTTGCTTTCTGCTCCCTTTCCTCAGCTGTTGTGGATTTCTTGCCGGTCAAGTTTGGAGACACTTGAAGTTGTATTCGATCAGCCTTCGGTCCAATTGTGATAAATCCTGTGCGCCAATCGTGCACACATTCGGCTTGCACCAGCCATGGCCGTCCAAGTAAGATCGAGAAGGTGGCCTCTGACGTCCTTGGTCTTACTATCAGATAATCAACTTTAAATTCTAGACCGCCCACAACTGTGCTTACATTTTTCAAAAGACCCGCAGGCTTCACTTGTGTTTGATCTGTCATTCTCAAGGACATTGGAGTTTCCTCCATGTGGTTGAGGCCTAAAGCTTTCATCATGTACTCAGACTGACTACGGCTCCACTATCTAGCTGAGCATCGGGGACTGCATACCCTTTAATCTCGACTGTCACAGCTAGAGCATTCGAATCAATTTGCGTAGTAATACTTTGAATCAGAACTTGGACCTCTTTATCTTGTCTCTTTTTATCTCGAGCTTTCCTCGGCTTCTTAATATATTCGTTGTAGAATTGTTTCATGTATGCAGGTGAACATTTCAGCAATGTGCCAATGTCCAACGTGACTTCCGTGTCAGCGAGCAGCTTTACGATGTCCACTTCCTCCAAACTTTGTCTTTCCTTCCTACAATTTGGAGCCCTTAATCTTTCAGGAAATGGTGCTATGCCTGGCACAAACTCCTTGGTCACTGGTGGAAGAATCTCTATCTCTTCCCCATCCTCAAACTCTTGCTGCTCAGCAAATCCTCCAACTTGGTTTTCTAACTCTCCATGCTCAGCTATCTTCTCTGATCTCGCTTCTTTGCTTTTGCCTTCTCGATGTTTCTTTGAATACTCTTGGGTCCTTGTGACTACTGCAACAATTGGCTCTTTATGTGGTTTCTTGGCCTCGTAAGCATCCACAAAGTGCATTGACGAGCTAGAGACTTCTTGAGGGTTCGGTGTCTTGAACACTACTCCGATCGTAGGAACTGGCTCTTGAGCTCTCGGTGTGGAATGCATCTGAGTCTCAACATAATTCAAGGACCCTACTGGCCCCTTATCCTTGCCAGTGGAAGCTCTTTGTTTTGGACAATCTTCATCAAAGTGGCCCTCTCCACTACAGTACCTACATAGCGGGGTATAATCAACTGGTTTCTTTTCGTTTGGGCATCTAGATTGAGTATGGCCAAAGCCATGGCATCTCCAACATTGGATTGGACCATCTCTTCTTTGATCACGTGCAGCTCCTCTCGGGTAGTCTCCTCCTTGACCCTGAGCACCATATCCATAAGTTTGTCTATTTTCCCAATGAGATGTAGGCGGGACACTTTGAGCAGGCAATCCCATGTAGGATCTTTCTCTTGTATCTCTCGATTTCATGGTCCTCTCTTCATAGGCTCTCTTGTTGTAACATCGGTCCTCCGTGTGATTTGTTCTTCCACAAAAAGTGCAACGCATTCTAGATGGTGATCTATCTGTGAATACTCTCAAGACTGTAGGGCATTCTGAAGCCAAATGGCTGTAACCATGGCACTTTCCACACCATGTATTTGATCGAAACACTTGATTCGGGTTTGTAGCTACCTCTAGTTTTACTGTGTATGTTTCCTGGGTCATTGTGGCACCTTTTATAGCTTGTGTGACCAACTCCAATATTTGTTCTTCAGTTAGCACAGGCTTTACCTCGCCTGGCGTGCTAGTGGCAGCTACAAAAGCTGGGGTCGTCAATGCGGGACTTCCTTGGCCTGGATCTTTCATCGGTATGTTTCCTGGGCCTCCCATTGGCTAGTATAAGAGCTCCATCTTCCTCTGTTGACATAATTGTACTTCCTCCCAAAGCCTTGCTTGTTCCTTAGCATCTATTAAAGTTGCAGGTCTTGTCAGGCTGATATGCTACTGCGCCGTATGATCTCTCAATCCCGCAATGAATCTTCTTTTCAATGTCTCATCGTTCGGGGCATTCGCGCCCATTTTTCTTACCAACTTTTCCATTCTCTGAATGTAGTTATCAATGCTCTCATTGACTCCCTGTCGCAGGTAATCCATCTGTTGGGCCAATCTATCTTGGAAGCCTTGTCGTCGAAACTTTGCCAAGAAGGCTTCCTTTAGCATCTGATAAGTTCCACGCTCTTGTGGTGTCAAATTCCCATACCAATTGGCTGCCTCATCACGAAGAATAGCCAGAAAAATCCTCAACCTTTGACCCTGGTCAACTACCTCATTGGCCTCACAAGTAACCTCAAATAGCTGGATAAAACTATCCGGATCCTCGTCCCAAGCACCTGAGAACTTGGTGAAGTCCCCTAAGTGAACCGAAATCCGCTGAGCCATTTCAAACAGAGGTGTGATATCAATATCACTTCGATCCCAAAAATTTAGTGCACGTGGCCTCAGGATCCCTCCTTCAAACTTTTGCACTTGATTCGTGACTCTCCTACGGGAGTACACGTTTTTGGCAGATTTCTTCGAGCTAGTCGAGGTAGACTCACCTTGCGACTCCCACCTCTTCCTTTCTCTTTCAAGGGCTCTTCTCTGAGCGCGTTCCTCTCTTTGCATTTGTGTTGCTCCTGAGGATGAGCTCCCCTCGCTCATGTACTAGATCTTGGGTCCGCAAGCTCGGCCAACATGTGGCGCTAGGCGAACCTATGGCACTCTCTTATAGAGACGTGCCAAGCTAAATTCCTGGCAAACGCACCAAAATGATGCGCCTTTTAGTCCAAGGGAAAGTGTATACACCCAATGATATTTTGCCAAAACCTTTTGATACTAGGTCACTTTTGGTCCCCCTTAGTCCACAATTTCACTTCAATATATTGATGGAGGATACGGGATTCTCACTCTCCAACTCACCAACTCTATGATCTTACACTATCACTAACTCCTCACTTCCTATCAAAGCCACATGTACCCAAGCACCCCCACACTCATGCACTTGCACACTTACTCAATCACAGCTTCACCAATACTCTTGTTCACAAATGCACACTCTCACATAACGACATCCTCAAACGTGCACACACTTAGAACTTGATGCTCAGGAGCATATCTGCAACCAATCAAACTATCAAATAATCAAATATACTCACTCAAACATGCAAGTTTATGCCAACACACACAAATCTTGTAACTTGATCATGGAACACACACACATTCACTCAACCCCCAACACCTCTCTCTCTTGATACACCCAAATTCTACTCACCTTCCTCCCTACCCTTCTCTCTTTGATCCTTGTGTCTGTCTTCCTTGACTTCCTTACCCCTTCAAATGCCCTCCTTTCCTATCAGGGAAAATAAAACATTGCACCAAGCCCTTTTCGTCATCCCCTCTCGATTAAAGGAAAAAAACCCCCCCATGTGTTCATCAATGAGGCATAACCCCTGCCCTGACGCCACTTTCATTTCGCACATGGTAGCAATATATTTCTCCTTACACCACTCTTTGAATTTAGCAAATTCAAATCACTCTAAAGGTTTCTATCATCAGCGAGACCACCAAGTGCAAATAGATTTCTTCATATGGCAACTCTCGCATGAATAGCTCATGGAAAAAGTACACCTCTAGTAGCATGAACTTCCCTCCGCTTCATGTCATGTGTATCAAGAAACTGTTCATCAGACAAATTCAAGTGAGATGCATATAATCCACTTACGACTACCTGGTTGTTATTCCATGTGTTGAGCAAGTGTGGTTGACCTTGATTAGGAGTGATAATTGTCCATATGCCTTAAGTGTCCTTGTTATCGAAGCAAAAGCATAGAATATTTCCCCTTGATAGAGTGAGTTGCACGAATAATTCAGTTCCGAATTGGATTCAGCAGTGTGTGCTGTCAACTAATCTCCAGACCATAGCATTGATCTTTCATTAAAAAAAACTTCTTCAAACTTTAACAGAAAATCTCATTCTTGCCCCTAAAGCATCCAAGTTCGTTTCCCATGCAGGCTATTAAAATGAAAGTGAAATCACGACAGTCTTTTCAATCCCAAGCAAATAACAAATCGAGATGGATGCTTTACTTCTACAAATAACTCATTTGTTTTCTCATTGTTCTTAACTAGGATCAATAGGGGCATGTATGCTTCCATGATAGAATATGGACAAACCGAGATCATGTTGATATGACTATCCATTCATCTACAATGTGACCTGAGTGAGTGTCATAACATGGTGCAAAACTATCGACGTTCCAAATTACACAGACAAGAAAACACAGACCTTCTCTATTAGAGGAAAATGGAAGACAATAGTTCACGTTACCTGTAGGCTTATCATCCCTGGTTCGCACGTAGAATTAGTGGTCAACTCCTATCTTGCTTCCACACGGAACAGATAATTGAAATTTTTTGCGTACTTCATACTAGGACCGACCTAAACAGTTGTTGATCCACCCTTAACCTGTTCCTTTCTGGGCGCTCCAAACAACTCTGTTGACCCCCCCTCCCCTCAAAGCTCTGATGGTATGCCTAGCCCCAAAGAAGACCCGTCTTGGCCTTGACTCTTAGTCCCTAGGTCAATACTATGGCACACCCCACTCCACCGCAGTCGCGAATTCACCAAAAATGAAGCAACCCGAGAAGGACTTCCTCCATAGTGCTTCACACCCTGTACAGCTCTCCTTTCTTCCACAACAAGAGCATGGAGACCCAAGGAAAAGAAGACCCTTCTAAGCAGCTACCCTCTTCTTTCATATTTCCCTCCTCTATGATCATAACCGCCAGATGAAGACATTTGGGGACTCCGCTAAGTATTGATTCCCCAATGTAGAATGATTCCCTTTTGATGTCGATATCAGACGATGCTACGCTCTCTACTAGCCTCCTCTACAGTCACCGTATCCCCCGTCAAGCAGAGCCCTTGCCTACCTGTTCTGAGATGCGATCTCCCCCGCTAATGAGAGCCAACCCCCTTCTTCAATCGCTGCCTCCTTCGAGCAAGAGTGCCCCCAAGCCCACAGAGCAACCAAAATGCCAAAGGCTGCAGAAGAAGAGAGGGCAGGTAAATTCCCCTTCGCATATATGTATTCTTGGCCACCAAGCGGAGAAGAAGCCCCCAACTACTGATCTAGAGAGAAAGACAGTATGTCCAAAAACCCCGTCTGTTGCCCCCCTCCTTTTGTCAGATCTGCAATGGGAAACAGAATGCAACGGAGTCTTGGCCTTCATCAAATAATGCCGCCACCTCTTTCACACTGTTTGGGTCGCCATTTCTTGCAGCAATTAACAGCCTATTGACTTTGCCATGAGCTGCAAGTGCACCAGCTGCATCAACTGATTTCTTCATCATTCACGTGGAGCCTTGAACTTTTGCATCTCGTTCAACCTTTCTAAGCCATGAGCTGAATGATAGCCAACCCGCAAGTGTAACCTTTGTCTGCTCAAAAACTGGCAAGAGCTTCCCACGGAAAAAGGTTGAAGAGTCCATGTTGTACTCCCCAGCATCGAGGGCTTTCAGGTTGTATTCCTTTCATAGTAGTCTCCAAAAAAAAGTTGTCATTTTAGTCTCCATGTCATATGTAGCTTAAAACCCGTAGGAAGCACCCTGAACCTGTTCGATAGCCTTAACAAGGTGATGCTTCATACGGGAACAAATTTATAAATTGATCATCTTTTAAACCAATTGCTCTTGTTAAATCATCATCGTCTTGAGTACTTATCCATAAAATCTTATTAGCACTTCAAGATATGAACAAAAGTGTTGGGATCTGGGTGGATTCCTTCAAACTGCATCAGCTTAACACAAGTAATTACATCTTGAACATGCTCGTATTCTCCATAACCTGCGATCAAACATCTTCTCCTGCCAAATAGCAACACATTAGTGCCTAAAACCAACCATTTTTTTAGCTAACAAAGAGGAAGAAAAATTAACCGCCCTAAGAATATAGACATCTGTTTGTTTGGAGTTACAAATATTTGAAAGGAGTAGACTCAGATATATGCTCTCATAGAATCCCTATGACCATAGAGGTCAAACCTACTAAGCAGAAACCATACATGTATAATGATAACTATGCTACCAAGATTAAAGAGGAAATAGATCGTTTAATAGAAGTAGGATTTATTTACAAAATCAAACATACTCAGTGGGTATCCCCCATTGTGGTTGTACCAAAGAAGAACTAAAAAATGCATGTGTGTATTAATACTAAAAAAGTTAATGTTGCCATGATTAGAGGCAGTTATCCTCTGCCTATCACGGAGCATTTATTGGAAAGAGTTGCAGGCAAGGAATTCTACATCTTCCTTGATGGATTTTGAGGCTATAATCAAGTAGCCATTGCCCCTGAAGATCAACACAAGATAGCCTTTGCAATAGAATGGGCATATATACATTTCCAGTGATGCCATTTGGGCTGACAAATGCACCTGCCACTTTTCAACGATTAATCTGTCATGTTTTTAAGGAATTCTTATGGAAAAACTTGGAAGTTTACATGGATGATTTATGTGCTCATTCTAACATGAGATAGACCCACATCCCTAAATTCAGGCAAGTATTTGACAAATGTAGAGAATATCAGGTCTGCCTGAACCCTAAAAAATGTGTTTTCATGGTTAGACAAGGCAATATTCTAGGACACATTGTGTCAAAGAACATGGATGATGAGAAGGTTAGAGTGATTGCAGACTTACCTAGGCTGAAAATTGTAAAGGAGGTACAGGCTTTCTTGGGACATTGCAGTTTTTATCAACGATTTATACACATGTATGTGATCATGGCAAGGCTTTTGTACTCTCTTTTGACCAAGTTTTAATGGACGAAAGAAAGTGAGAAATCATTAAATGAACTTAAATGATGCTTGTGTTCAACACCCATTTTAATGACACCAGATTGGAGTAAGTTGTTCCATGTGCATGTGGATGCATCCAACTATGACATAGGGTGTGTTTTGACGCAACATACAAATGAAAGCAACATAGATCTTCCCATAGCTTATATGAATAGACGGCTAAACAGAGTGGAAAGAAATTACACCACCATGGAACACGAAGGATTAGGAGTGATTTATGCTGTAAAGAAATTCAAGCATTATTTATTGGCTAATAAGTTCAAGTTCTTCACGAATCATGAGGCATTGTTGTGCTTAGTCAATAAGCCTTGTAACATGGGATGATTAATATGTTGGTTTCTATTATTAATGCAGTACGACTTCATAGTGGTAGTTAGGAAGGGAAAGAACCACCTTAGAGCTGACCACCTTTAAAAGTTGACTACTAGAGAAGCCCCTCAAGGAATAGCAGATGAACTACTAGATGCATACCTATTTAATCTTGAGATAGTACCCGAATGGGCCAAAACTATTGTCCCTGTTCTTACATTTGGACCTAAGAATCCTAGGATTAGGATCAGAGAAGGAGAGATTACCAAATCCCAAAGATACCAGATACTAGCAGGAAACATATATAAACAAGATAATTTGAAAATTCTTGCTTGTTGTGTAGACAATTAAAGCACAATAATTGGTTGCAATTAGCACATGTAGGCGCATTGAAGCAACATCATTCAAAACACCAAACATTGCAAACTCTACAGAGACTAGGAATATATTGGTCTTCTATGGAATCAGATGTCTATAGGCTATGTAAAGAATTCCTACTTTGTTGTGAAAGACCACCTATGGAACATTCCACACTGTATCATGTGTCTCTTACACAAGAGTGGAGCAAACCAATGGTGACATATTTGAGGATGAAAACATTCCCTCAAGGAATGAGTTTAGCAAGACGAAGAAGTCTAGCACAGGAAGCTCAAGACTACACACTCATTGGAGATAACCTATACAAACGAGGGGATATGGATACTTGAGACATTGTGTTCATGAGAGTGATTATTTGAGCATATTAGAGACTACACACCAAGTTGTTGCAGGAGGTCATTTTGGCCCTTAGAGGATAATCAAAGCCGTACTATTCGCTGGATTATGGTGGCCAACTCTTCACATAGATGCACATACCTATGTTAAGAGATGTGGTGTGTGCCAAAGAATTCAGTTTCCTACTCATAGAGATGAAGTGCCACTGAACCCATGATGGGAGGATGTGCGTTCTCTAAGTGGGGCATAGACTTTGTAGGACCCATTGACCCCTTGCTAAAGGTACGCATGCTAAATACATCATAGTAGCAACAAATTGTCTTACCAAATGGGTAGAAGCTAAGGCTACCAAAAAGAATGATGCACACATGACTGTGAAATTCTTATTTGAAAATGTCTTTATGAGGTAAGGATTGCCTATACAACTAGTAAACGATCGAGCCATGCATCTAAACAAGCTCATTGAATATCTGTTACGGGATTTTATGGTGATTCAAAAGAAATTTGCACCATACCATCCTCAGGCCAATGGTGAGGCAAAAACTACCAACAAGATCCTTCATAATGTATTGATGAAACTCGTGAACAACAACCGTTCAGATTGAGACAAATAGTTACATCATGCTCTTTGGGCATATTGAGTGGCCTAGAAGACCATACTCAATGCAACTCCCTTTGAGATGGTTTTTGGTCAAAATGCAGTACTCCCTTTGGATTTTTTTGATACTCACCCTTAATATTGCACAAGAACATCAGTGGACCCGCCGTGAATTATCATCAACAATAATCGACTTGGAACGATTAGGAGAAACCAGGTTGAAAGCAGCAGGAGACATATATGCAGTCAAGAAATGATAGAAAGCCTACTTTGATGCACATGTGAAAGATAAAGACTTAAAGGAAGGTGATTTAGTCCTATTGTATACATTGAAACAACATACATAGAAGCTAGAGAAACGTGGTTATGGACCTATGATTATCAACAAACTTTTGACAAGTGGAGCGATACAATTAACCACACTAGAAGGAGAGATAATTCCTAATTACATTAGCAACTATAGAGTCAAGCTTTATCTGGAACCTCTTACAGAGGATATGATTAGATGACTCACATTGGCAAAGAAGCATAAGGAGGAAGAAAAGATGATACAAGAGGAAGCTAACACAGAAGCTCTAGAACACATTCAGTGCATGAAACTAAGAAGACAAGGACTAGGGAGAGAACATTATGACCATCAAGAAGAAACACTAAGATATCCCATGGCCATGTTTCAAACAAAGTCAACTGATCATCCTAGCATAGTGGATAGGAGACCATTCATTATAGTCATGCTAAGACAAGGCAACACCTAGTAGGAATTTAGGGCTTTAATCGATTCAAGTGTTGCGAGTAGTGCAATTAGGTGGTCCCACTGTAAGGATGCATGATTAGAAATGCGGCCAATTGAGGCATACCTCATAGGGCTAGGATGAATGGAAAACCCTTGCATGGGTGAGGTGGACCTTCCTACCCTCATACATGAGATAACCATGAATCTGAAAATCCTAGTGTGCCATGATGAAAACTTGATAGAACCATTAATCCTTGGCCAAGATTGGTTATATGATCACTCAGTGAAATTAGATCTTAGGAAATGCTCCCTATAGAGCAGAACCTTAAACCAACAGCAAGTGATATTGCTTGACTTCCCTAACAATACCCTCTCGAAGGAATATAACCTCAGACCATATGAAATGACTTCGAAGGAGGACCGAAAGATTTTTGGACAGATCCGTCAGATAAGTCAGATCGATCCAATGTCAGACCACATGGGCTTGCTGATGGATAGTTGCCACTTAGGAGGACGTCAAGAGCTCTTCCCCTAGTCTTCCTTTCCATAACAAGGGGACTACATCAGCGGTCAGGTGGGTTGCATCAGTAGCCAAATGGGCTCTATTGCCTCTATAGGCCCATCCTCCAGACTTCCTATAGACCTACCTAGATCTGTGGTACAAAATGCCTCACTTCTTGATGGGCAAGTTGCGCAAGTGTTGGACCTCCCTTATTTTCCAATCTCCCTTCCTCCAATTTACAGGTATGGATATATGAGTTTTGAACTCACATGAAATTTTTCTATAATTACAACCAGTTTGTGCTCTTTTACTAGCTTCAGCTATTTACATGCATAGGACAACTACCCCTACGCATCACACCAAACACATCTTCTTCCTCTAGTTCCTCATCTTTCATTGAACTGAGTATTGTGTTGATACATGGGTTGGATTGGATTATTGACCAATTGGTTGTATTGGAGAGGTAGCTTGGGGCATCATACGAGCTTAGGATTTGCTTCTACTAGATTTTCATTACTGATACGTGGCTGAGAAGAACAAGGGTCTTGATATCCCATTGAGTACACCTTGTTATGAAGGCTATCCATCTCTTTTGATAGAGATGCTTGCATCAACATAACATTCTCCAGCTACACACTCATAATTTCTAAATGGAGTTCCAATGGGATACAAGATGTAGGCACATCGTTGGTCATAGTTGTTGTTACAACTTGGAGAAGAGATTTTAGTAGATGTGTAGTGGATTTTTACAAGGTGTGTAGTGACCAGATAATAAACTTTACATACAACTAAATACTATATTTGCATTGTGATTTTTGCTTCACTTCATGCTAAGGGTGAATATCGTTGAGGCTTCCATCTACAGCTCAAGGTCCAAAATTGAAGATTCCACTAAGGAAAACCATTATATTCCTAACTTCAAGAAGATCATGATGAAGTTTGAGTCGTTCCCAAAGGAATTTTCATAGCCTTTAATATCATGTCCCTTTTTCTCCTACCTATCCAAGTGCAATTCCACAATGATGAAGTCACCACGCAAGATAATGTTTCAGAGAATATCATCTATTAATTACGTTTAGTTCTTGGTTGGGGCCATAAATAGAAGCGATGATGAGGGGATGAGGTAGGGAAGAACCCAATGATGCAAAGGGTCAATAGAGGATCTTCTGTAGGTCATAGATCACTAGAAAAACAGCCTAAATTAGTACCCCTACAACCCCAAGAGTTTTTAGTCAAGATCCAAGAATATTTAGAGAAGACACTCCGTAGGTGATACATGAGGTTGACACCACTAGTTCTAACTTATTGATGACAATTAATATCTAGGTTTATATTCTTATTGCTCAACCATTGGCCAATAATAGCTGCTTTAAAGGGGTTTGAGATCCCCCAAATGTTGAAGGACATCATGATCATTTCCAATTAGGATAGTCTTTCGAAAATTGGATTTTATCTCCATTTTTCATATTTTTCATTCATTCTTTCTTCTTCATGACCATAGCAAAATGTGGAGGGAATTTTCCTTTGATGGGGCTCTTCCATGAGAAATCCATTGTAAGCCTCCCCTTTGGACCACCCAACTTTGTGGCATATGATTCTAGAATAGTGTACCCAATGACTGAACTCTTGCTATTAAGATTGCCTTCTTTGCTTGCAATATATTCGTCTTTGTTGTCCTCTTTACCTATGGCATAATCTTTAGGATCTTTTTCATCATCCATAACTTCAAATTCAAAACTTACCACATGCTAACTTGAATGGTGTAGATAGCCATCTCTTCATTTTCAAAAACTAGAAAAATGATAGGAATTGGCACTTAATGACCACAATCTTGTGTGCAAACCATTTCCTATGAATTCGTAGTTTGGCTGTCTCTAAAGGAGTTTGTGCACCAAAGATTTGGCCTATTAGACACATCTTTTTTAGATCCTCTTTCTTCTTTGACTCTTGAAAATTCAAAATGGTAACCAACAAGGGGTTTTAATAGCAAAGATGGGTAGAAATGCATTGGTTCCCTTCGCCACATCTTGAGCACATATCTTGCTAACCACTATACAATGAGACATCATTCGCATCTAGGCCCACCACCAAGAAACATGCAAGAAACTAACCAAGCAAGGTGGAAAACTACTTGTTTTTTTTCTTAGAAGGAAGTTTGATTGAGGCCTACTCTTCCATGCTTGAACTAATAAAAGAACAAAGGACAACGCAGCAAATGGGCTTAGTGCCCTTGGGATCGCCTATATCCCATAAATCACGGGTAGGATGTCCCGGAGGCATGCTAGCTATGATGCGGAGACCTAAGAATTGATGGGAGACAAACTTATCAAAGCGAGTTACAAAGAAGTTTAATGATTTTTTCTCTACCATCATGCACTACCCACTTGGTTCTACTCTTGTCATTTTCCAAGACAAACATCCTATGCTATTTGAAAGGCGGGGATTTTTTTACAATTACCTATTCTTATACCGAACAAGTTCAATTTTTTTCAATCGACCAGTCTTTTGGATGGGGATCAAAGTTGAACATGCTTCATTTCTTCCATATTCTGCACAATGCTTCCCCTCTCATGGCATTCCACAACGCAAAAGATCAGCCAATTGTCTCTCCAAGAAGCACTTGTTTCCATTTGATTTGCCTTTGTAAGTTCAAAATATTGGTGGGAGATTGCCAGATCAAGAAGCTTCTAGTGCATGCGAAGAAGAGATGACCAATTCCTTGTCTACCTCAAAGGCAACACTTGGACCAGTGTGGGGCCCAAAAGATATATATATATAGCTATGTACCATAATCATCAAATCATAACATCATCAAATCCATCATATACATATTATCATCAAATCCATCATATACACATGCACTTCTTCATCCATAGTGCACTTGAACTTAAATTTAAACATACTTGCATACATGCATCATCCTCAAACATTCATAATGCATGAAAGGCTCTTTGTATTATTCATAATGCATGAAAGGCGCTTTGTATCCCTACGTACTCATATGAGCATTTTCTTGTATAATATCATCATCCACTACTTGTCTTATGAATCAATCAACAAAACCTCTTGACTTTCATCATCAATAAATCCTCTGTTCTTCATGCAAGCATAATTATTGATATTTGGTACTTTCTTCACACACTTAATCACTTTCAACATGTATGGGGAACATTTAGAAATGATTGTACCATAACTAAGTGGTCCTTGTTTTTGTTCCTTTGGTTTTCATTATCCTTCAATGCGTGTCTACCCACATGCCTTCATCTTCATTATATTTCCTTTTCTTTTGAAATCAATATCACCTTATTTATAGATTGCAGAGCTAGTGCTTGGCCTTTTCAATCAGAAAATGGTATGGTCCATGATGTTATGCTTAATTTCAACTACGTTTATGTATTTCTTGTACACCATTTTCTCTTTAATCTAGTTTTTAGCTCTTCTTATTTAAAATTCATTTAATTATTGTTTAGAGAACTTCAATAATGCCCATTTGAGTTTTTCCATCAAAACATATTTTTATTTAGAGGGATCAGATTGTTTTTTTTTTCGATTGATAGATAACTTTAACAATATATATAGAACATTAATATTCCATTATTATAGCACTCTTGAAAGTAAAAGATCATAATGAATGTGAGAAGGCTAAATTATCAATTCAGACATACACACATATGCACACATACATAAACAAGCACGCGCACATATGTGTGTGTGTGTATGTATGTATGTATGTATGTATGTATGTATGTATGTATGTATGTATGTATGTATGTATGTATGTATGTATGTATGTATGTATGTATGTATGTATGTATGTATGTATGTATGTATGTATGTATGTATGTATGTATGTATGTATGTATGTATGTATGTATGTATGTATTATATATATATATATATATATATATATATATATATATATATATATATATATGTGTGTATGTGTGTGTGTGTGTGTGTGTGTGTGTGTGTGTGTGCGCTTGTGTATGTATGTATGTATGTAGGTATATATATATATATATATATATATATATATATATATATATATATATATATATATATATATATATATATATATATATATATATATATATATATATATATATATATATATATATATATATATGGTTATATATTTATATTTCAAGCATGGTTTTGAATTTCTTTTTTACATTCATTTATGGTCTACCTCACGTGTATACAATGGTTATCGTCAATGTCTCATGGTGTTTGACAAACTTTTGTTGTTGATTATATGGTGATATAGATAAATATGAAGGATGTATATTAATGAATTGTGGATAATATCATTTATGGTTGATTTTATTTTGAAATAATGAGTAGATAATCCGTATCTACTTTGACATGGGATTTTATGGCAATTTATTCGAACTTTCATGAAGATATATTTAATGAGAAAAATTATTGGAGTGTCGTTTCTGAATATTGCGATCATTGGTCTTATGCGTACATGATTATTGCGTCCATTATCTCATGGTTTCT
>CM035431.1:93162407-93172407 GCA_020310875.1 Ceratopteris richardii | reverse complement strand
TTCTCCAAAACTAGAACCCGTTTAAGCAAATGCTTTTAGCCATAGATGGCTTACCTCTAACTTAAATTTTGAATCCTCATTTGTGTAAAACTTTACACTATACACTGAGCACTGTCCATTTCTTTGATCATCGAATCTGCGCCTGTTTCAGAAGACACTCAGAACTTTCTTACATATGAATGTTCCTATTCAAAATTCTCTCAGCCTGTTTGCAATTGAACTCTCAAACTTTAACCATAGAAAGATTAACTATGGATTTAGACATGTACAAAAGGATTTCTCATAAGATTAAACACAGAAGGAGAATCAGAGAAAAGATCAACGCGCAATTCTCTGAAAACTTTTTCTTCTCATAAGTTTTCATACATCTGATGGATGACATACATAATGTTCATCTGATTCTCTCCTATTCTTCTATTCTTCACATCTATTGTCTTCTATATCTCTTCTATATCTCTCTCTCCTACTATGAGCATGTATCTCTATATATATATATATATATATATATATATATATATATACGAGTCTAACTCGTCATTTTTCCAAATACATTGAAATATTTACAATACTAATGTACAAAAGAACTTTGTTTCTGAATCTCCTCTTTTGCTTGAAACTAATCTTCAATCTTTCATTCATCTTTCCACTTCTGGATTTTATGTAATCACTAATTGTTGATTGTTCTGCTCCAACAGCTCCCCCTCAATCATCAATTGTGATTACCTGCATCTTCTTTATCCCTGCCATATCTTTAAATCTCTGCAACTTTGGTCCATTCAAATTTTTTGTCATCATATCTTCAAGTTGATCTTTTGTAGGAGTATGCATGACTTCAATTTCTTTATCAATAACCTTCTCTCTCAAAAAATGATACTGAATTTCAATATGTTTAGTTCTAGCATGAAACACAGGATTTGCTGCCAAGTATAAAGAACTCATATTGTCTCCACAAATGATAGGAGTACTATGAACAACATCAAAACTCTTCATAAGTGTCTTTAGCCATATTACTTCCTTTGCAACTTCCACCATACCTTTGTATTTTGCTTCTGTAGATGATAGAGCAACTGTATGTTGCTTCTTAGAACACCATGAAATTAGCTTGTCTCCCACATAACACAAATATCCATGTGTTGATCTTCTATCATCAGAATTACCTACCCAATCTGCATCACTGTATATGACTCTTGTATCTGAAGTATATCCATAATACAGACCTTCTTTAAGTGTGCCCTTGATGTACCTAAGTACTCTTTGTCCTGCAATCCAATGTTCCTTTCTGGGGCAATGCATGAATTGAGATAGAACTCCAACTGCATATGATAAATCAGGCCTTGTTAATGTAGCATAAATCAAGCTACCCACCAAACTCTGATAGAGCTTCATATCTTTGAATTCTTCTCCTCCATATGTAGTCAACTTGTGATTTACTTCCATTAGAGTTGGTGCTATCCTGCAATCTTCCATTTTAAATTTGGTTAGCAAAGTTTTCAAATACCTTTCTTGAGTTACATATACTCCATGTTGAGTATATGAAATCTCCATTCCCAAGCAGAATGACAAATTTCCCAAATCACTAATTTTGAATTCTTTCTCCATCTGTTTCTTAATCATGTGTATGCCTTTATCATCTATTCCTGTAAGTATTATGTCATCAACATAAATACAAACATAAATAAATCCATCCTCACTTGCTTTGACTAGCAAGCTACTATCTGCCTTTGATACTTGAAATCCAAGTTCCTTCAAGAACTTTACAAGCCTGTAATTCCAAGCCCTTGGGGCCTGCTTCAACCCATACAAAGCTCTCTTGAGCTTAAACACATAATTTGGATACACTTGATCTTCGAAACCATCTGGTTGCTCCATGTAAACTTCATCTGAAATATAACCAATCAAAAATGCATTTTTAACATCTAATTGAGATAATTTCCAACCTTTGCAAGCAGCAATTGCTATGAGAGTCCTTATGGTTTTCATCTTTGCAACAGGACTATACGTTTCATCATAGTCCACACCATATGTTTGTGCATATCCCTTCACAACAAGTCTAGCTTTGTACCTAGACACACTTCCATCTGCAAACCTTTTTGTTTTGTATACCCATTTACATCCAATGATCTTCTGACTATTTGGCTTAGGAACCAAATCCCAAGTCTCATTTTCCATCAATGCATCATATTCCTCTTGCATAGCTTTTTCCCAATTCTTCTTCCCTTTGGCTTCATCATATGTGGATGGATCTTCATCTGCTTTTAACATATAAGCATAGTCTTTAGTAGTCAAGAATGAAGTATCATAGATATACCTAGAACGTTGCCATTTGTGCCTAGATGACCTTCTGACTTCTCCACTTCTTGAAGTTTCTGGTTCATCACATTCTGGATCAAATCTTGGCATTTCTTCAACTTCAACCTGTAATTCACTAGTGTCATCTTCATCAAATATTTGAACTTTTGATTTACCTTTCCTTTGATTCACAATTTCTTCAACATCTACATGATTATTAAGTGTATCTGCATACCAAGTACCTTGCTCATCAAATGTAACATCCTTAGACACAAGAAATTGCTTTGTGGATGGATTTCACAACCTATAACCCATCTGTTTGTCATCATAACCAATGAATACATACTTTTTTGCTTTAGGTTCCAATTTATGCCTCAATTGAGATGGCACATATGCATATGCCAAGCATCCAAATATTCTACAATGATCCAAGGTAGGTCTTTTACCCCACCAAGCTTCATATGGTGTCATACACTGCAATTCTTTACATGGTAACCTATTAACCAAGTATGTGGCTGTATTTACAGCCTCAACCCACAAATAATTAGGACAATTTTTCTCCTTCATCATAGATCTTGCAAATTCAACAAGAGTTCTATTTCTTCTTTCTACTACCCCATTTTGTTGAGGAGAGTACCTGCAAGTAACCTCTCTCTTTATACCTGCATTCCATAAGTAATCACTGAATTCATTAGAGAAATACTCTCCCCCTCCATCTGACCTTAACCTCTTCAATCTTTGACCTGTAATTCTTTCTGCATATGCATGATAGTGTTTAAATGTATTAAACACTTCTGATTTGTCTTTAATCACATAGATTGTGATCCACCTGGTAGCATCATCAACATATATGACATAATATCTTGAACCATTTATACTGAAATCTTTTGAAGGACCCCACACATCTGTATGTACTGATTCAAGTCTTTCTGAATACATAAAACCATGCTTATTGTATGATTTCTTATGCGCCTTACCTAATTGACATGCTTCACATCTGTATGTCATGTGTTGACCTGCAACATTAGGCAATCCAAGCACTGAACCATTGTTAATCATTTCTTTTATACATCTTTCATTAAAGTGTCCAAGTCTTTTATGCCAAAGATCCTATTCAAACACCTTTTGCTCTCCATATGTAAACATAGCATGTCCAACATTACCTTGTATCTTTAATGTGAAGAGCCTTCCTTCCTTCTTTCCTGTAACAATCTGTTTATACCCTTGACTAGGGTCTTCAACATAAACTCCATCATTAGTGAACCTTACTTCATATCATTTTTCCACAATTTTTCCTACACTTATCAGATTTTTAGGAATTGTAGGAACATACAGAACCTTACTCAAAAGAGTGCTTCCATCTTTAGCTTTGACTGAACCAATTGACTTTACTTTGTGCTTTGTATTATCACCTGTCTGAACTGTATGATTAATTGCATTATGATCTAAATCAGTCATCAAAGCAATATTTCCACTCAGGTGATTACTACATCCTGAGTCAATATAAAACACTCTCATGTCTTCATGTAAGCTTCACATGTTTCATTCATAATAAGAGTCGAATCTTCTTTCTGATCTGATGCATAATTGTAGTAGGTGTTATTATAGGATTGATTTTGGAAGCTTCTTCCTCCACCTCTTCCAAAATAATTCCTACCACCTCTACCTCTGAAGTTTCCTCTCTGATATCTTCCACATCTACCTCTTTGATTAAAATTCTGATTAAAATTACCATTGGTTTGATTATTGTGCCAACAATCATGAGATAGATGATTGGTCTTACCACATATCCAACAAGCTTTGACATTATCTTTGTTATTTCTGCCTTTTCCTCTACTTCTGCCACTTCCTCTTCCTCTTAGGAAGTTTGCTTGGCTATCTTCAACTGATTGTTGCTTTCCTTTGCTAGCTTTCTTCTTGTCTTTAGGATACATTGCATGACTTGCACTCTTATCAACATCTCCTTTGATATCATTCTCAAAAGTTAACATATGCCCTAACAATTGATTCAAATCAGGAGTGAAATGATCTAATGAAAGTTCTGTAGATAAAATAAAAGGCTTCCACTTCTCATCTCCTCTTAGCCCTGTGAGAATTTGTCTTACCAACTTATCTTCTTCAATATCTTCATCAACTGCACGTAAAGAATCAGCAATGTCTTTCATCTTTGTCACATAATCAGATATTGATTATGAAGCCTTCTTCTTGAAAGTAGTAAACTCTACCCATAATGAAGCTTTCCTTGATTTGTTTGTATTCTAAAAATGCTCTTCCAAAGAATTCCAAATGTCACTTGCACTTTCAAGTCCTCTGATATGAGGAAGCAAGTAATCATTTACTGCCATGTAGATTATGCCCCTTGCTTGAGCATCCTTCTTCATCCAAATCTTTATATCTGCAAGCTCCTCCCTAGTTGGAACACTAGGATCTCTGAACTCTAGCTTTTCTTCATCTCTTGTTATGTATCCCATCATATCTTTGCTCATAAGATGAGCTTCCATTCTCATAGACCAAGCTGGATAGTTCTCTCTATCCAACTTTTCAATTTGGAGACTATCTCCCATCCTTGCTTCACCTGTAATCTCAAATCTTTAATCCTTATAAGGAATGAATGTACCTTGACTTAGAGTATTACTCCTTCTGATCCTTTTGATAAACTTTATGTGTCTTCCTTCAATCTTTCTTTCACACTTTATCCTTTTGTACCTCAAAGATGTGAAATCTGTATGTCTGCAGCAGTCGGGTCTTCCTTTCCTCAATTTTGATACAACCGGCTCTGATACACTGATGGAGAGTGTTAATCTCCAAAAGAACAAGCTATTCTTGATGTTAGACCACCTCTATATCAAGAATAACTATAAACTCCAACCAATTTTAGAAGACAAGTACCAAATTATCAAGAAAGTAGCTAATTGTGAAGAAACTTGTTTGGCACGAAAGTCTGCTGCACATTAATCAATCATTGACTAATCATTTGTGTAAAGTTTCTGATGAAACTTTGTAGAATGTGTCGCCTAGAGCTTGCGCACCTTCTCCAAGTTAAAATACTTCAAATGATTGAGTAGATTGTGAGAAATGACTCAAACAGTTTACCTATGTCTAAAACTGTCTCTTTGTAATGTCGACTTTGACACCTGCAACTTCTAAGACATGGTTCTCCAAAACTAGAACCCGTTTAAGCAAATGCTTTTAGCCATAGATGGCTTACCTCTCAACTTAAATTTTGAATCCTCATTTGTGTAAAACTTTACACTATACACTGAGCACTGTCCATTTCTTTGATCATCGAATCTGTGCCTGTTTTAGAAGACACTCAGAACTTTCTTACATATGAATGTTCCTGTTCAAAATTCTCTCAGCCTGTTTGCAATTGAACTCTCAAACATTAACCATAGATAGATTAACTATGGATTTAGACATGTACAAAAGGATTTCTCAAAATATTAAACACAGAAGGAGAATCAGAGAAAAGATCGACGCGCAATTCTCTGAAAACTTTTTCTTCTCATAAGTTTTCATACGTTTGATGGATGACATACATAATGTTCATCTCATTCTCTCCTATTCTTCTATTCTTCACATCTATTGTCTTCTCTATCTCTTCTATATCTCTCTCTCCTACTATGAGCATGTATCAATATATATATATATATATATATATATATATATATATATATATATATATATATATATATATATATATATATATATATATATATATATATATATATATACACGAGTCTAACTCGTCATTTTTCCAAATACATTGAAATATTTACAATACGAATGTACAAAAGAACTTTGTTTCTGAATCTCCTCTTTTCCTTGAAACTAATCTTCAATCTTTCATTCATCTTTCCACTTCTGGATTTTATGTAATCACTAATTGTTGATTGTTCTGCTCCAATAGAGTAGGTCATCAATCAGACTTCTAGAAAAAGAAGAATTGAAATGCGTATGAAAATGCAGTTTGATTATCTTAGTTTTTTAAATATAATCAAAATTAGAGAAATAATATAATAAACAAAATCTATTAAAAGTAAGTTTTAGACATATTAAATATATTTATAACCATACTAATCATATGCATTAATATCTTGAGAGTATAGAAACATAACCAATTCAAGAAAACTCAAAAGATTCAATGAGCTCAAATTTAAATATACATTTATTAGAAATTCAAAATTTAACATACAACTTTATAATTTGGAAAAACCCAATACAATCTAAGAATAAATGAAAATTTGATTAAATGATTGGATAATACAATTCCATCTTTAATTATCCATTTAATTGAATTATCTCAAAAGTGCATGGTGTTTAAAAACACCTAATTAAGTATAATGCATGGTTAACTATCCATTTGAATGAATAATCTCAAAATCATGTGGTGTTTAGGAATGCTTGAAAATATTTAATACATGATTAGTTATCCATTTGATTGAATGTTCTGAAAAGTGTATGGTGTTTAGAAAGAATAAAAATTGCATATCTTGAATACTTTTCATGATCAAACAAGATAACTGAGGCTATTAGGGACAAAAAGAGAGTACATTATAAGAGTAGAACTAATGATGTCTTTGGAAATGTCCCAATTTACAATATACAAATCTAAGGGTAGAGAAGAATAACAAGAGCGATTTTGTTGTTTTGGAGGTATACCCCTTAGAGTATCGATTTTCACATTCAAAAGGAGTATCTTCAATGCGTTGCAATGATTTTTCATGAATTCTTTTGATCAGAACACTATAGGAAAACTCATGTTGGTTCCATGGTCTTCCAAATATAGGATATAAGCTCTCTACATTTTTGAAAGAGCAACATCCATCTTGTAACAAACACTAAGGAGCTCTTGGACACCCAACTTAGAGAGGATAATCTTCAATGTAGTCAATACTCTCACTCCTAGTCAATAACATTAGTGTTAATGGAAATCCATCCACTTTACATAAATTCCTACACAAAAATTTAGTAAAATCAAACAAAAGTCAACCTTTGGAGGATTTACCCTCTTCCAGCATTGTACATATTGAAGACAAGAGAACTTCCAAATAGCTCAGCAAATGAGATGAGATAAGTGTTACAAAGAATTTAAACTTCACCGTGAAGTATTACAATAATAACTTAGAAATGAACCCCAAATTACAACATAGTGATGCAAAATAATGTTGTGTGTACATTAAAAACAATAATATGATTTAATATGATCGATATCATATAAGATATTAGAACTAAGTTATTAATTGGAGTCATCTTCATTTGAGATGTAGCTCAAATGTTCCATTACTTCATTTCCTTTTCTTTGTCTTTGTTTTACCTTCGATATCACTAATGCAAGGATTTTGGTCTTGTTTGGTTTGTGTACACCTTTTGGTGTCCAAGCCCAAAGAATGGAAGAAGTATTCTCCCAACATTGAGGGTCACCCACATTTTCTCTCCAACATTTTTTCAAACATCCCCTATATAGTTCTTCATCAGTGATGTTTTTCTTTTTTGAAATAGGTATCCAACATTGTATGTGAGCTTTAAGATATGTTTTTGACTAAAAGTTGAACCGAATGATATTATAGAATTGAACTAAAGTTCAAGCCTCTCTCAGCTACAACCTCAAAAATTTAGTTCAAGCTTCTTATAGTTATATGCTTACATGCATAAACATAATTTTAACCTCTCTTATAAAAGATGAGATGTGTGATGATATAAGAGGCTCAAATTTAAGTTCTTGCGGCCTCTTTCATTAAAAAGAGAAGATGCTCAAACTTAAGATCGAGGATCTCTCGCTCAATAAATGCTAAGATGTTATGAAGATAAGAGGTTTGAGTGTAAATCATTTCCTAAAAGGCTCGAAATTAAATTTTGGTCCTATATCACAGAATATTAGAGAGGTTGATGAAGATAAGAAGCTATGAGAGAGAACTTAGGGCTGAAAATTAAGTTCCAACCTCTCTAACTCAAAGGTGAGTAGAGGCTAAAACATAAATTTGATCCTTTTGAGGTTTTATTCATCTTATGTTTGAGCCTCTTTCTTTCCTAGACCTCATAATATCCATTAGAAAACTTACGTTCGAGCCTCATAGCATATGAACAAAAAAATCTCAAATGTAAATTCATTGAGAGCAGCTAAAACTTAAGCTTCAGCCTCTTGTAGTTATCTAAAGCTTTTCTATAAGAGATTACATGCTAATCTTTAATGTGAGACTCTTTTGGTTTGGCTAGAGTTTTAAACTTAAGCATTGGCTAGATGATCGAACTTAAGCTTCAACCTTTCCTATTCATAAAGCTCTCCAACTAGAGGTTGAAGCCACTTTGAATCAAAAGCTAATGAAACCTCAAACATAAGTTTGGTCTTGTTCTATTTTCACAATTGTAATATCTTAAATGTCGAAACTTAATTTTGCACCTCTACTTCCAAATTATTTCTTTGAGAGACTTGAACTTACTTTTAACCCTCTTAATCTTTTAACCTCTCTCAATTGTATGATGTTTAATGACTTGAACTTGATTTTTATGTCTTTTTGGATAGATGTACACACTCGAACTTAGATTCAAAGCTGTCTCACTACAAAGGTTAAACACTCGAGCTTAAGTTCCAGATTCTCTGACTCCAAGATGAATAAAAACTCGAACTTAAATTCAAGCCTATTTCAATCATATGCTAAGATGATCCAAATTAAGTTTGAGCCTCTCATGAAAGAGTGTGATAAGGTAAGAGGGTCACACTCAAGTTGGAGCCTATCTTGGTCATTTGAAGTTAGACTTGTTCTTATCGTTTGAATGGGATGGGCTGAAAGTTTGAGCCTCTTATCTTCATAACTCGTTGATCTTCTATAATAGAGGCTTGAAATTAAATTCAATCCTTTCACCAAGTGACTAAGACAGGCTCAAACTTAACTTTGAGCCTCTATCTACTTTTTATTCAAGGAGAATCTCAAACTTAAGTTTGATTTTATTTTGCTTATTAAATGACATACTGAAACTTAAGTTCAAGCCTCTGTCACTCAATGGAGCCTTGAACTTTATTTTGAACTTCTTCTAGTTATATGCTTAGAGGTGTAAAATTAAGTTGGACCCTCTCTTATAAAAGATTAGATGTGCTATGAATAAAAGAGGCTCAAATTTAAGTTCCAGCCTATCTAAATCAAATGTTCATAGAGCCTAATAAGATAAGAAGATAAGAGGCTAGATTCTAAGTCATTTTCTAAAATGCTCAAACTTAAGTTTGACCCTCTGTTATAATAGATTAGAGAGGTTGGTGAAAATAAGATGATATCATAGAAATTAAAGCGCGAACTAAGTTTGAGCCTCTCTCACTAAAAAGTGAATAGAGGCTTGTATGTAAATTTGAGATTTTATGGGTTATATTCAACTTACGTTTTAGCATATTTTTCTCCCAATACATTAGAAAATCAATATTATTTTTGAGCATATTATGTTGTTTTAGTTTTATGAGCTTTGTGGCTTGAATTTGAATTCAAACCTCTCCCACTCATAATTATAAAATCAAACTTATTTTTGAGTTTGTTCCACTCAATTAAGACATTCGAAGCTTGAAGATGCAAATACATCCTATTTATAAAGCTTGAATTTAAGCTGGATCCAGTTCCACTTTGTCTATACAAGATCAATAACCTCAACCTTAAAGCTTCAAGCATGAACTCGAAATTGAGCCACATGAGGTTTGAATCTTTTTCAGTAGAATCACAGGCTCAAA
>CM035431.1:93137407-93157407 GCA_020310875.1 Ceratopteris richardii | reverse complement strand
TGCATTGATAGCTTTTTCTGTCAAACGTGCCATTATTCCTCACATTTGCTCTTGCAAAGCAGCTAAGGATGCTTGGGATACACTTACCACATTGTACTAGGCTAGGAATGAGGCTCGTGTTGTTTTCCTCCGAAAACAGTTGGAGAGTGAGCACATGAATGAAGGTGATTCTATGGACTTTTTTTTACCAAGATCAAGGATTTGAAGGAATAGTTAATTTTTGCTGATGAAGTCCTTCCTAACAATTCACTTGTGCAAACTCTTCTGAATGGTTTTCCCCACTCATATCATAGTTTTGCTTCTACTCTTTATTTGATGATGAAAGGAAATCCAAATTCCTTAACATTTGAAGAGTTAGTTTCTGTTATGTTGCAGGAAGATTAGCCTAGGTAGAACAGGTCTATTATGCGTGTTGCAGATCAAGCTTTCTTGGCTAGTCAGAAGGGCAAAGGAGAATGGAGCTCTTCTACTAGTAAACAGAAATCTACTAACTCTACATAATCGAAGAAGGAAGACAAAGATGAGAAGAAATCAGAGAAGCAGAAATTGTTTTGCAAGTATTGTAAAGCAAATGATCATGTCATTAAGAGCTATCCAAAACTCGCTGTTAAAGAGGCAAAGAAGAAAGAGGCCAAAATGGTTATTGCAAAGGCCTCTACTCCAAAAATAGAGTCTGCTAATCTTGTGGAGGATGAAGAATGGGCATTTACTACTGCTTGCAATTTTGACCCATCTTCTCATGAGCAATACATGTCTGCAATAGACTCAGATGTGTCATACTTTGATAGTGGGGCAACCAAACATATTACCTCGTAGTGTAGTTTCTTTTCGTCACTTGAGCCTGCCCCCATAGGGAATACTATTACATATGCAACCAACTCCTCTTATGGGAGTTGGTAATAGTTCATGATCTTTCAAATGGCGACATGATTATTGCTTTTGGCATTTTATGTCTTGGACTGTATAAGCTCATAGACTATGAAAGATCTGTGAATGATTCAGCATGTGTAGTACATGATTCTCAAGCTATGTCAGATGCAAAGCCTTGGCATGCACGCTTTGGTCATCTCAATTTTGCTACTTTGATACGCCTGTAGAAATCTAAATAGTAAACATGTATGTGAAGCCTGTATTTCAGGCAAAATGCAGCATTCCTCCTTCCCAAAAGATGGTTTAGTTTGGGCTACTCAGAAATTAGAGCTTGTTCACAGTGATGTCTATGGTCCTATGCAGGCACCTTCTTTTGGGAACTATCTTTACTTCGTGACTTTCATTGATGATTTTTCTAGGCATGCATGGGTATATCCACTCAAAGAAAAGTCCGAAGTGTTTATGTGCTTCAAAGAATTTTTGCTTTGGGCTGAAAATCTATCAACATGTAAAATGGGCAAGGTTGCTGTCTGTATCATCTACAGACTAAACACATTTTGGTTAGCCGTGATGTTGTTTTTGTGGAAGATTCTATTCAGCCTTTACTTTCATGTATGAAGGAGACATCTGTTAGCTCCAAAGACATGTATGATACTTTGTTGCCTCTTTTTAGAGGTGGACAGTCTACTGCTAGTCCTAATGAGGCAACTTCTTAACCACTACAGGTTTCATGTGATGATGCAGATCATTCCATTTCTGATGTAGATTTACATGATGAACTTGTTGATGAGAGAGCTGATATTGAGGAGGCAAACATTAAGCCAAAATGGCTAGTGTAGACATTGTGTGACAACAAATTAGATGCACCTCTATCATACCATACTTGTTCAGGCTCTCATAGTGCCTCTCTTGCATCAGATTGCTATGCTATGGCTACATCTAGTCTTTGTGATGAGACTAAACCTGTTTCATTTGATGAAGTACAAAATTCTGAACATTGGATGGCTGCAATGCAATCTAAATATGAGACTATCATGAAGAATTCTACTTGGTCTTTATGTGACTTGCCTCCTGGCAAGAAGGCCATTGGCACTAAGTGGGTATACAAGCTGAAGTGTAAACCTGATGGAATAGTTGACAAGTATAAGGCTAGGCTTGTTGCAAAGGGTTATGCGCAGGAAAGAGGCATTGATTTTGATGAGACCTTTGCACCTACATGTCAAATGACTACTATTTGTAGCACTTGTGCACTTGCACCTCATCATCGTTGGAATATACATCAATTTGACATTAACACAACATTTGTGAATGATGACTTGCATGAAGAATTGTATGTTTTTTAGCCCCGTGGCTTTGTGGAAAAAGGGCACGAAAACCAGGTGTGTAGGTTAAAGAAGGAATTATATGGTTTAAAGCAAGCACCACGTGCTTGGTATGAAAAGATACATGCCTATCTCATTGCACATGGTTTTGAGAACAAACCAAGTGAAAGCACCTTATATGTTAAGCATGCTAATGATGTGCTTCTAATCATTGTTGTGTATGTTGATGACATGCTGCTCATTGGTCCTCATGACACACATATTGCTGATTTTAAGGCTGATTTGCATGCCTCATTTGAGATGTCTGATTTGGGGCATTTGCATCACTATTTGGGCATTCAATTTATGCAAGTGGATGGTGGAATGGCTTTGTGTCAAACGAAATATATTGGCAGATTATTGCAACGTTTTGGCCTTGGAAATTGTAAGCCTATTTCCACTCCTATGGAGATAGGTTTATGATTGAGTCTTCATGATGTTGGAGATGCATTTGATGTTGTTCTCTATTAGCAGGTTGTTGGATGCTTGATTTACTTGTGCATTACTCGGCCAGATATTCAGTTTGCTATCTCACAGATGAGCAAGTTTATGCATTCCCCAAGTGTCAAGCATTGGCAGGCAATAAGCGCATTTTCCGTTACTTGAGTGGTACCCGGCTACTTGGATTGTTTTATCCCAAGGAGGATCACTTCCGCCATATTTGCATGCTTTTTCTGACTTTGACTGGGCTCGTTGATATGACACTTGTGTGTCCACTAGTGGCTTTTGCTTCATGCTTGGTATCTCATGTATATCTTGGTTGAGGAAGAAGCAGCCTACTGTGGCCACTTCTAGTTGTGAGTCTAAGTATAGGGTATCTTTCATAGCGATTGTTGAGTGTGTGTGGCTCAGATGCCTTATGGCTGTTTTGGGTATTGGTCAGTCTTCTACCACCACCATCTTCACTTATAGTAAGAGCACATTGGCAGTTGCGAGGAACCCTGTGTTCCATGCTCGCACTAGACACATTGAGGTGCATTATCATTATGTCAGGGAGAGGTTCTCTGTTGGAGAGATTAGCTTGGCATATGTGCCCATGCAGGAGAACATTGCAGACCTTTTTAAGAAGGCTCTACCTAGGGAGAAATTTGAAGCTCTCTGCAAAGCTTTGGGCTTACTTCCTTTTGTGGATTGATTCCACATAGGTTGGCACTTCCTTATACATGACTGCTAGCTCCTTGTTTATCGTGTCACTCCGAGGGGGGGATTAGTTGATATATTTAGGTCGTGATGTGTGTGAACACACTAGGATTGCTTGGGCATTTTTTTCCCTCTTTAGGAGGTTTTTTCCCGCGGCTTGTAAATATGCATGTTGCCCTAACGGGCTACTTATCTTTGTACATTATAGTGGTAATACATTTAGTATTGTGTGTTGTGCTCCAAGCTTCTTCTTCTTCTTCCTTCTGCTATTCGCGTGCTTCTGTAAACATTTAACTCCAACAAGAGATTTGTCTTCAAGTAGTTTAATCCTATGAGTGCATCAATATAGTTGCCTATGATAAGAGGGACGCCAAAGAGAGTAGAGTTCACTTTATTATAGAAGATATGCTTCATTAATGCATACTACAATGAATGAGAAGCAAAATAGGAAGAACTCCAATCAATGTTTCAATTCCACTTCCACTAGGAAATCTCCTATTATGACTGTTCAAGCGTATCGCCAAGTATTTTATAGATGTTAGAAACTTGAAGGGTCCAAGTTGTACAGGTTTACTTAGAATACATCAATACTAAGCCTATATAAAAAAAAAAGATTAATAAAGATCAAGATAAAGCTCGAGCATATCTCCATCCTAAATAAGAAAAGGATGTATTTGAAGTAGGAAAGCAATTAAAGATGAGGGTTGATCTAACATCTAAAATCATGACTGAGATCCCTTCTCTAAGACCTTGTTGTAAATGTTAGTATTGTAGTTGCAAAAATGGGATAGTAGTATCACTATCTTCAAGATAGCAATGAAGTAGACGCGAGCTTCCATTGCTGATGAATGTAAAGGATATTTGTGAACTCACTATGTCACTCCATTGTGAGTCCGTAGAGCCTTTCAACTATATATATGTACTCTAGTGTGTGTGTGTGTGTGTGTATATATATATATATATATATATATATATATATATATATATATATATATATATATATATATATATATATATATATATATATATATATGGGTGTGTGTTTCTATGTATGTATAAAGGGTTTTGAAATTTTTATTTACATGTACTTAAATACATAAATAAGTAAGATGTAGGTTTCTTACGCCTTTATAGATAAGTAGGTGTACAATTAGGGTTTTTCTATTCAGATTAGCATATATAAACATAAATACATAGACAATTACGGTTTATAGTTTTATTTGGCTTTATAAATAGCTATATACACACACACATACACACACACACACACATATATATATATATATATATATATATATATATATATATATATATATATATATATATATATATATATATATATATATATATATATATATATATATGTATGTATGTATGTATGTATGTATATATATATAGAGAGAGAGAGAGAGAGAGAAACAAACACGTATATATATGGTTTATAGTTTGATATTGCTTAATACATAGAAATATATATAATTGGCATTCAAGGTCAAGCACGAGGTATGGGAATGGGTCAAAGAAGTGGACACACAATAACAAGAAGCATGTAGGGAGCTCCAAGAAGTATATGTCAAATTTTTAGAAGAAACCCCTATAAAAACAATGATTTCAATCACTAAAAACCATTGTAAATATCATTATAATGTTTTGTAGCTCCAATTTGTGTAAGCCAAGGAGTCCTTGAGCTTGAGAAACCCAGGTAGAACTCATGTTTCAGATTTCATAATTTTTAGAGCTCATTTGAGCCCTCAAATAACACCACAAACTTAATTTTTAACTAGGTCAGCCAGTAGATCTAAAGCTGGCCAAAACTAGTAAAAAAATCTATAAAAAGAGCTAGAGAGCTCATTTATGCGGGTTACTAAGTTAGAGAAAAATCTACTTGAAGAGTGTAATTGAGTTATTGAGAATGAAAGCTACTATTGTTACTATCTTTGTTATCTAGTCTTGTGATCATGTGTGTGTGCATGCATGTATGTGCTTGTCACTCACATTTGCTCACCACACTTGCTGATGGTCTGCATGTCCTCCTCACATCTTCGCACATTGACAAGTAAAGGAGGTGTTGCTCACACTTGGGCTACACCAAGTTTTGGCACCATTTCCAGGGAGCATTGCTCTAGGACGAGCATTGTGATGGTAAGATTGTATATTTGCGATGTTGGAAGGTAAAAAAATAGTAATTCTCTATTAATTTTTTGATTTTTATTATCAACCTTCATCATCATCATCATCCTCACCCTCTTCTCTCATCCTCATCTTCAAAGAAGGTTTACATTTTTTATTTTATATTCCTTACTTTCATCTCATTTCTTGTTTGTGGTTATGTGTGTGAGAGAGAGAGGAGAGACAAAGTGTTTTTGTGATTTTCATAATCACTTGCACATACAAAGCTCACTACCGCCCTCAACATGACACACAGGCCCTTGGCACTTGATTTTGATGTTCCCACCAAAAATTTCAGAAAATTGTGATTTTGTGGGAAAATTCATGACTTTGTGGAAAATTTAAACTTTTTTTAGAGCATTGCAATCGCCTTAGTATTGGAAGTTCCCACCTAAAAAGAGTTACAAAATTGCAATTCAGTGGTTGTCACAACATCACGATTGTCTCACAGTATCATGATTTTCTTACTTTCACAAAATCATGATTCTCTGGTTGTCACAACATTGTGATTGTCTGACTTTCACAAAATGGCGATTCTTTGGTTGTCACAGCATTGTGATTTTTTGACTTTCACAAAAATCTCCATTCTTTGGTTGTCACAACATCATGATTGTATCACATCATCACAATTTTCTAACTTTCACAAAATCACAATTCTCTAGTTGTCACAACATCATGATTTTTTCATAACATCGGAATTCTCTTAGACAATCATGACATTTTCACACAATAATGGCTGCCTCAAACAAGCACATATACCCGAAGAGGTTTTGTTTGTCTATTTGTCCCCTAGGATCCTGAATTGACATAACGTTTTTATCCAAAATCCAATTTTTGAGCTCTAGAGTTTGCTTTGAAGTATAGGGTAATTTGATAGGGTAATTTGAAGTTGCGCTTCAAGTGGGATTAAGAAGCCAAAGGAGCTGTAGGGGATATTTCAGCAATACAAGGGGGAAAATGGGTCTTTAACAAATGCACAAATCAAATTTTTTTGTCAAGTAGATTAAAGTTAAAGCTTGATCTAAACTTGGGTCTTTTATAGGTCCATTAAGAGCCATTCAAGGGTGTCTGGAGCAAGGTAAACTGCAAAACAAAGCAAGTTTTGGGGAGCACACATATTGGACATTAGAGCGCTTTCCAGAGCACCAGAGTCAATGTTGGAAGGAATCTCAACCCCCTCAATCAATTTCTAGTATAGGCTAAGTGTGATGAGTGGCACTTATTAATTAGGTTGAGACTAGGCATGAATCAAGTCCAAGAAACCATAATTACTCAAGTTCAAGCATAGCTAAAATAATGTTGCTACAAATCCTAAGGGAAAAGAATAGAAACTAAACGATCATACTTCAAGTGGGGATAAAAACCTAAGTGTTCATAACAATGTGAATTAGTGGATAAGAAGTGAAAATCAAAGTAAAATATAAAAAGGACAAGTGATTGATACAAAGGAACGTGGTTGTACTTAGGAAAACTAGGTTAATCGATAAGGCTTATGAACCTTAGATCAGGAAAATATCTAGGTCGAGAAGATAAAGCATCAGATCCTGTAAGGCTAGTGTCAATCACATAGCTAGGCCGTGGGCTCAGTAGCTCAGTGACTATCCCTACATGTCGAGTTGAGAAACTAGTGAGTCAGTGATGTCATGTAGTATGGAGATGCTAGTCGGTGGTTCTAGTGTCACATACCTAGAAGAATGAGGAAGAACCATATAAGAATCAATTGGAATATATTAGGACCAATCAATTAGGTTCTCACATCTATGAGGATGGGTTGAGAAGTCTTAGCAATCTGGATCAGTTTGTGGGACTTGAACACCTTGTGATCAAGTTATAAGAAGGTTCATACATTTATAAAGAGGGAACCATGTACGTGGTCACAAGCTTAACCGACATGGTAGATGAGTATGGTAGATGAGTTTGGAGTTGTCATTTTTGAGACAAAAATGGAAGACCTAGAGCAAGAAAACCTAGGAGGAGAACCTATGACACCTAGAGGTAAATTCATCTTGACTAGAGTGATCACCCCAGAGTGGATAGCCAACGACAATAAAAACATAGAGTTATTCTTGAATAGGAGCACTGATGAGGCATTTTGGAGGTCTAAACCCGACCAACCTAAAGAAGTTGGATCAATCACCATTAATGAGTTTAAGGACCAGAGACATTAGGCAAGGTTGTCTATCTAGATAACACTTTAAAGAGGATGTTCCTAGTTATGAGCAGGGTAGGCATGCCTACACCTATAATGGTGAACTGATCTTCCCTCCACTGAGATTGAATGTTTCCCATGGCTTCCAAGGATCAAGATCATCCAAGGCTCATGGAACCCAAAAGATAGAGCTAGAGAGACATTGGAAGTGAGTTTTGCCAACCCTATAGGAAGAGATAGATCGGAAATGGAGACAAACATGACAGATCAAGAGAGGTATAGAGGCCCAAGACTTCAAAGAGGTGCATACAAATTTCCTCTACCAAGACCTAGAGAACATCCTAAGATCTTGAGGCCTACACAATTGGTTGATTCCATGAAAAATTGTTTCGATGGCATAGGAGATCCATATGATCACATAACAGAGTTTAGATAAGTATTGGGAGTTGAACAAGTTGATGACATGTTCAATCAATATAATGCTTTTGGTCTGACTCTCAAGAACACAACCTTGACTTGGTTTCAACCATTACACCAATGGCAAGTTGGAAACATAGACCAATTATTCAAAGCCTTCATAACTAAGTTCTCCAAGACTGGCATTTGATACAATACCTCATCCGTGACTCATAGCTTTAAGCAAACTCCTTAGGAGACAATTAGGCTTGCCGTTAAATAATGTAGATATTATCTAGACAGATGCCCTATTCTTGAGCTACCCACACCAAAAGGAACCTAGAACCATAGAGTAGTCTATGCGCATGTGCATAGACATAGAGGAAAACCTAGGTGATGAAATAGAGCTCTCAAAAATCTATAAAGATTTTGATAATTCTACAAGTTTCATTTCCAAGACATCCACCTCCATTGAAGAACTGGCAGAGAAGGTAGCTCAAAAGCTAGGGGTCTCAAGCAAACACACATCTAAAATGGTCTTGGTGAAACGATTCTATATGTGTGGAGGAGACCACATGGCTAATGTTTTATCAATCATGGCTCAATCCCAAGGAAACCCAAGCAGAAAATACTACACGATAGAGAGAAAATACAAAAACCAGATGGCTCAAGATTATCCATACAGTAGGTAGGCCATCAGACAAACTTATTAGTAACCTTACCATTAGGGTAGGTATCAAAATCAATACCAACAGTTGAATTATAGCCCACAAGAGCAATATCAACCTCAATACCAATAGCAATAGCAGGCACTATATAGGCCACAACCTGTCCTAGGAATCCAATCACCACCTTCTGCCAATGTGATCCCAATTAAGTATGCAATGGTTGAGGAGAATCCTATTAAAGCATTGGTGTAGATGACCTCTTTGGTCTCAGAAAATGACCCTCATGCTCAGATTTATGACTACACCCATGAAGATAGATACTCCATGAGCTTATTACATAGAGTCACCCGAGCATAGTGAGAGTTATCCATATCAATATGAGGCACTACCTATGGAACCCAATTGGGAGCTAGAGTACTCCAATGTCATGTATAGAAATCCTAACTCCAAGCCCCAATCGAGACAAACGAGACCACAAGCCCCTAGAGGAACATGTTCTAGATGTCAGGGTGACCATTTTATTCATAAATTTCCCCACCCACTGGCTTTGGGACAAGGACATGCCATTGGTGAAAGAACTTGGAGAAGCTTGTAGGAGGTAGAAAAATGAGTTGCAAAGCGACAAAGTTTGGTCCAGCCAACTGGCACAAGACCAACCCTTTAGCTTATGGAGACTCAAATAGACCTTATAGGCATGCCATAAGTGCAATAAAATGCACATTGTATGTTGGATCATCAAAGAGAAGGAGTCGATACAAAACAAATAGGTTTTCACATTAACTAGCTCAAAAAACTTACTATCTATGGATGAGACAAAGAACTTCAAATGCTCATAGTAATCAGCATGATTACAATTAGAAAAAATCCTTTTATGGGAGTGATACACATATGGTTGAGTGTATATATGGCACAAAATTATAAGGAATAAGCAAAAATATGCTTTTGGAATGAACTAGACACTCAACGGTGGTACCTCCTATTTTTCAGGAATACATAGAGATTGATGCATATACCATGCCTAAGCCTTCTTTTTTTATTGTTATATAGTTTTGTTCAACTGTGTTTAGCTATCTTATAGCATATGCTATAGGAAAATCTAGATTTCCTTCACCTCTATGTTGTGCTAGCACACATCCTATTGCATAATTGGATGCATCTACATGGACATGGAATTGTTTATTCCAATAAAAAATGGTCAGTATTAGTGTTGTGCACAAACATCTCTCTAGCTCATTTAAGGAATTTTTGCATTCATCATCCCACTCAAAGTTTGTTGGCAAAGCAAAAAGAGGTTTAGCTATGATCGCATACATGTGGATAAACTTGGGGTAATATCCACAATGGCCCATAAAGGCTTGTACCTCTTTAAGTTCCTTGGCCTCTACAATTTTTTTATGGCTCTTACTTTGTCCTCATCTATTGATGTTCCATTCTTAGAAACAATCTGAACTAAGATCTTACCTTGACATACCACATTGAACACACACTTTTCTAAGTTTAGAAAAACTCCATATTCTCTACACTTGTTGAAGATCTATCTGAGCTCTCGGATGTGGTGTCTTTTTTCTTGAGAATGAGCAGATAAATTGTCCACATATACTTGTAAGCTCGTTCGCAAGAAGTCTTTGAAAACATGACACATGAGCATTTGGAATGTTGCAAGTACATTGGTGATCCCAAATGGCATAACAGAAAATGGAAAGATTCTTGACTCTGTGGCTAATTCTATTTTATGTTGATTATTTGGGGAAATGGCTACTTGGTCGTAACCTAAAAATCCATCAAGGAAGCTATAAACTTCCTTGCATGCAACACGCTCCAATAAATGTTCGATGATTGGAAGCAGATAGCTATCTTTTATTGTAGTGGCATTAACTTTTTTAAGGTTAATACACACCTGCAACTTTTCGTTCTACTCTGTCAATTTCTTCTTCTATTTTGGCTACATAAGTGTCATTATATGTGTAGGGCTTCTATTTGGTGGGCTTGGCATCAACCGTCATGGGGATCATATGAGAGCATATGTCTAGATCTACCCCCTTCAGGTGTTTATAGGTCCATGGAAACACATCCCTATATTCCCTTAATAAAGCTACAAGCTCTACTTCTTCACTTAGGTCTTCCCCTATGTACGTACATTGCTCTTTGTTCTGTTCATTGGTCACTACAATTTTTTTTTGGTTTTTTCTTTATTACCATATGCTTATCTTGTGATGGCATCTCTCTTAGGCACTCCTACCAAAATTTTTCAATCTTCAACTTCATATTTCTTGAAATTCTCTAGTAATTTGAACAATGATTCCTCCTCTGCTTGTTTCACTACTTTTCTTTTCTTTTTCTTTTGACTACCTTCACTTTTATCCCTTGAATTTATTATTTTAATGCTTGTGAGTGGTTCTTCTTCTTTTTGTGTAAATACTCCTACATTTTCTAGATAGTTCTCCTCTGATTCAAAGCAACTATCCATCACAATGGACTCTAGTCATCGTTGTCCTCCTCTTCTTCTATGACCTCATTAGATTGACACTATTCTAGCAAGAGTTCACACATGAACATGAGATATCATAACCCTCCTCATCATAATGAGGCATCCACTCTTCTTCATTGACAGCCATATCCATGGTGGCTAAGATTTCTTCCCAACCATGAGGCTCAAATTCCTCATCTGGAAAGATCATCAACGTGTAGGCTGGGTCTCCAACCGATCCGGCTCCTTGAGAAGTTCCTTCTTCTCTCACTTTTAGGCATCTTTCTTCTTCCTTTCTGAGCTTGCACATCCACAAGTATCTTCATGCATCAAGTATGGATAAGAAAAACTTAGAGAATGCACAAAGATTGAATCTTTTTTTCCTTATGGATAGGATTCCATTGTAGGGTGGTACATCTCTGAAAGTATAATCCTTTAGATTGACCTTGGTTGTGACCCCTAAGTGTTGCAAGTGCACGGACTTGGTTCCTCAATCTTGTATTATTTGCAGTTGCCATAGGAAGGGTCTTCCTAGGATCAATTCATAGATGTTATTTTTGCCAAAGTCACATATAGAAAAGGTGTGTTCAAACTATATACCAGAAGTGGTTAGAGTTATCCCTTCTAGCAATCCTTGAGGTCTTTCAATATGGCCATCAGCCATTTGAAGCTTCATTATAGTTGGTCTTAATCCACGTTTGCCACATTGCTTCCACAAGAAGTTGGTCGCAATCACAACACTAGCAACTAAACGTAAGATAGGTTTGGTTGTGTAACCTTGATAGGTGATTGGAGATAATTATTACCTTCTTCACCTTCACTCATGTCTCCTATTTTTTCTAGAGGTATCTCTTGGATTGTTTTCTTAGAGCCTGCTTTTGACATATTGGAACCAAGTTCTAGAACCTGATTCACTTCACATTTCCATAGCTCAGGTTTTACTTTGAGCAGATCTTCTAAGGTGAGATGACATTGCACCCTAGTGTTCTTCATAAGTGGTGATCCTTCCCTTTCAAGAAGTGGTTGAGCTTGTGGACGTAAAGAAACCTATGATTTGTTTACCAATTGCTCTAGTCTTTCTAGTAAGTCCTCGAAATGAAAATCGGATTTGATAGAATTTGTCTGATTGAACAATTGATTGGCCTCAAGCATAGCTTGAGCTAGTTCTACCATTTTCATGCATATTTTTGCTCATTCAATCTCTAAATCTGCTCTAGGGTAACTCTTGTCTAGGTTTGTAGCTCTTCGCCCTTCTTGAAGTCGAGCCTTGTAGGCCTTGAACATTATATCAAAGCCTTCAAGGGTTCGATCTATGAGAAGAGATGCTAGTTGTGGTCTATTTAGAATGAGTGTGGGGTGGATGAAGTGGAGTGGATGGTGCAATTTTCTGAATTTTGTGCTTCATCAAATGAAATAGGCTCATTCTCATCACAAAGACTAGATGCAGCCACAACATAGCAATCTGATGCAAAAGAGGCATTAAGAGAGCCTTATCAAGTATGATATGACAGAGGTGCATCTAATTTGCTGTCATGCAAAGTCTACACCTACCATTTTGGCATAGTTTTTGCTTGCTCAATATCATCTCTCTCATCAATAAGTGCATCATGTAAATCTGCATTAGAAATGGAATGATTTGCATCATCACTTGAAGCCTGCAAAGGCTGAGAAGTTGCCTCATTAGGACTAGCACTTGGCTGTCCACCTGTAAAAAGAGGTAGCAAAGTATCATACATGTCTTTGGAGCTAACAGATGTCTCCTTATTACATGAAAGCAATGGTTGAATAGCATCTTCCACAAAAACAACATCACGGCTAACCAAAATGCATTTAGTCCGTGGATGATATAGATATTAGCCTTTACTTTCAGAAGAACTGTACCCAACAAAGATACATTTTACTGCTTTATCATCCAATTTCCTGCGATGTTGTTGAGTCACTAATGCATATTCCAAACAACCAAAAATAGGAAGATGAGATATAAGCCCACAACGGGTAGTTGGTACCATCCAACTTATCCTCAATAGCCAACATACGAAATACATCACTGCTTTCAGCCATGGCCGGTGACTAAAATACCTTGATGCAAAAAAGTGACTGTATCTCAAAAAGTTGAACGAAACTGCCCAGACAAATTCTGCTAAACCTGTAGTAGACTTTGAGATGCTTATATTGGCAAACCGAAACAGGTATATACCTTTGGCACAAAAAGATGAAATAGCCTACACAAGCACTATGATAGTGCATTCGGAGGCCGAAACAAGCTCAGATGGCAATTTCGGCACCACAAAGCGAAGTCATTTTGATCTCGGAGACACGCTGAGTATGCTCACCAAAATTCATGCGATTTTAAGAATGCAACCGGAGGGGTGTCGACGACACCCTAGATGAAGCGGTGACGTGCCCTGATACCAATTCTTGAAGTTAGACATCTTCGAAAGCACGTGAACAACACAAGGAAGAAGAAGAAGCTTGGAGCACAACACACAATACTAAATGTATTACTAGAGAATGTACAAAGATAAGTAGCCCATTAGGGCAATAGGCGTATATACAAGTCGGGGGGAAAAACCTCCTAAAGAGGGAAAAAAGTGCCCCAAAGGTCCTAGAGTGTTCACACACATCACTACCTAAATATATCATAACAGAATCACCTAAAAGTAGATCAAACTAGATCTTCACTTTTCCTAGATTGTAGGAAAGTGAATTAGTTACCTCCAACATCCTTTGCCACCTTCATTTCAATTCAAAATCCCATTGTACAAGTCTGAGAACACTTGAAAATTCTTTATAAATAATTCAAAACACTTGTACATTACATAGAAGCAATATACATACACTTTGTGACCATCATTGTCTTGCTCCTTTATTTTTCTACATCATCTTCTTCGACAACAGTAAGCTTGCAAAGGCTGTTGCTCTCTCTATAGAGCTCCAAATTGGATGGGAGATGGCTCATTTGAAAGGTATTAGTGTCTAATCTATGTTTCTAGGTTTTCATAGCATTTGGTATAGTAGATTGGGTGAAAGCTTAGTTTTGTTGTCTCAGGGTCCATCTCTATGTATTCCTAAAAAATAGGAGGTACCACCGTTGGGTGTCTTGTTCATTCCAAAAGCATATTTTGATTATTCCTCATACTTTTGTGCATTGAATACACTCAACACTATTTGTATCACTCCCATAAAAGGATTCTTTTCTAATTGTAATCATGCTAGTTGCTATGAGCATTTGAAGTTCATTGTCTTATCCATAGATAGTAACTTTTTTGAGCTAGTAAATGCACAAACCTATCTATTTTGTATCGACTCTTTCTCCTTGATTCTCCAAAGTAGGTAGTGCATTTTATTGCACTTATCGCATGCCTATAAGGTCTATTTGAGTCTTCATAAGCTTAAGCATTTGTCTTGTGTCGATTGGCTGGACCAAACTTCATCGCTTCACAACTCACTTTTCTACCTCCTACAAGCTTCTCCAAGTTCTTTCAGTGGTATCAGAGCTAGATCAAGATAGGTGAAGGCTTTCCCTCAATGATTGGAAATCTTGATCAACACAACTATGCATCTTGGCAAATTAGAATGGAGGCCTATTTGCAAGGTACAAATCTTTATGGAATTGTAGTAGGTGAAGTTTAGACACTATCTATTGGCCAACAAGTTCAAGTTTTTCACTACTCATTAATCTTTATTATATTTCGGCAATAAATCTTGAAATATAGGATGCTTAGTAAGATGGTTCCTCTTACTAATAGAATATGACTTTGAAGTGGGTGTTAGGAAAGGTAGGACCCACCTCAGGCTAGATCACCTCTCTTGCATTACTTTAGGAGATTCACTGCAAGGAGTGTCTAATGAACTGTCCGACACTTATCTCTCCAATTTAGAAGTTGTTCCTAAATGGCAAAATAAGTTGATATCTGTCCTACCTTCAGAACCATAAATAAGAATGTGAAAAATAACAAAGATGAAATTATAAAATCACAAAACTATCAAATATTGGCGAGAAGTATGTACAAACAAGATACAGAGGATGTACACATTACCTTACAAAGTGGGTAGAAGTAAAATCCATGACAAAGAATGATGCTCAAACAATGCCTAAGTTTTTATTTGAGAATGTGTTCACTAGATACTGGTTACCAATAGAATTAGTAAGTGATAGAGGTATGCACTTCTTGAATGAAGTCATTGAAAACCTTCTCCAAGAATTCTTGGTGATACATAAGAAATCTACCCTCTATCATCCACAAGCGAATGGACAAGCCCAGAACAAAAATATGATGCTATGTAATGTATTGGAAAAACTCGCAAATAATAAATGCTTTGATTGGGATAAACAACTTCATCATGTTGCTTGGGATTATCAAGTTGCTTACAAAACGGTACTCAATGCCATCCCATTTAAGATGGTCTTTGGATAGAATATTGTGTTACTATTTAACTTCCTGATCCCAAATTTAAAAGTAGCACAAGAGCATGAGTGGAATGGACACGAGTTGTCCCCTAGGATATTTGATCTAGAATGCTTAGGTGAAATCAAACTACGAGAAACAACAGGCATCTATGTTGCAAAGAAAAGACAAAAGGCATACTTTGATGCACACATCAAGGATAAAGGATTGAAAGAGGGAGACCTAGAGTTCACTTACACACTAAAGTAGCATGCCTGTAAATTGGAAAAGAAGGTGATATGAACTCATGTTCATTAATAGAATTACCACTAGCGGTGCAATTCAATTGGCCTTTCTAGAAGGTGACATCTTGCCAAGCTATATTAGTGGATGTCGCGTCAAGCTATATCAAGACCCTCTTACACAGGATATGCTAATGAGACTCAACACTACTACGAAGCAAAAAGAAGAAGAGTTCAGGGTTAGAGAATAAGAACAAGCACATGCTAGACAGTGCATTAGGCAAATAAGGTAAGTGGACAAGGACTAGATGTCAATCTCAGTGCCCCAAGATATCACATGGCTATGTGCACCAAAACGAGTACACATCCTAGCATCATAGATAGAAGACCATTAATCATGGTTGAGTTAGTGCACGATGCTACAAATAAGATGATCAAAGCTCTAATTGATTTTCAAGCTTCCACTAGTGCAATAAGATATTCATGATGTAAAGGATTGGGCATGGAAGTTAAGCCATTAGAAGCTTATTTAGTGGAATTAGGAGGCATGGAAACCCCTTGAATTGGGGAGGTCGACATTCCTATCCTCTTAAAGGATGTCCCTTTGAGAGTAAAGTTGCTAGTTTTCCATGATGAGCACATCATAGAACATATGATATTACAACACCATTGGTTGTACGATCATACAATTGACTTAATCCTGGAGTAGCGATCACTTTAGGTTTGGGTAAGCAATGCTTAATAGTTGAATGGGAAGGTAGGGTCCCCTTTGATTCCAGTACCCCGCACTGCAATCACTATAGAGTCCAATGTGCAGCATTCCTCACCTATTGATGGGTAGGTCATGCAAGTTCTAGAACCCCCTTCTCTTCCCAAAGTATCAACATCACAATTGGAACAACCAATTTCACAGAGCAGAGGAGGACCACTACAACCAGATGGCAAGGAGGCCATCTTAGCTTACAAGAGATTCAATGTAGGTAGACACAAATTCTCCATTTTTCCATCCAAAAGTTGTCCATGATCGACGAGCGTGTAAGTGGAACTAGGGAGGAAGGAAGGACTCCTTGATCTTTTCTTGAAATGTGATGCATGAGATGGGTGTGGGTGATGCTATCTGGAAAAAAATTCCACCATAAATGGGCCTTACCCAAAAAATAATTAGTAAAAAATTTCACCTTTTCAATTTCATAATATGACTCATCACAATAAAAGTCATCAAATTGGGATAGCCATGAGAGAACAAATTGGCCATCCTTTTGCCCATCATATCAAGTGAATTAGAAATTTTTCGGACCAATCTTGGAGTGCATGCCTTTTTCTTGAGTGGTGATAATGGCCTTCACCATCCCAACTATGTTTTTTTCATAACTCTGAATTTATTGGAGAGCAACATCGCATTCTTTTATCTCGTTTTGAGAATCTTGGAGTTTGTGCTGCAAAAGCTGTAATTGTTGCTCAAGTGGTACCCTGAGTAGGGGTGATGTACCAAAATCCTTCTATGGGTAAGGTCCATGGCCTTATATAGAACCAAAACCTATGACTAATCGTGTGAAAATAATTTTAGCAATATTGGAATTAAAATAGATAAGGAAAGGTTTTGTCTTAGAAATATATATTAAAGTAAATTAATAAATAAATGAGAGTGTTGGATAAATAAATAAATAAAGGGAAGAGAGTGTTAGAAGTTATGTTAAATACCATTTAAAAATAATGGGGTATCAATATGTGAAAATAAGCTAGTGGATAAAGCATATCTCTTGTAAGTGAGTGGTGGTGGGTTCAAACCCGTTACATGCTAACTAGGGAAATAAGTAAGCTAACTAGGGAAATAAGTAAGTTCTTATTTTCACTCATTAGTTAAAGATGGTTTGCCCATAGCCAATGGCTACCAACAGAACCAAAGGGAACCAAAGTGAACCAAAGTGAACCAAAAGAACCATGAGTGCCCAAGAAGCCAAAGATGCCAAAGTTATGCCATATTCCTATGCCTTAGTCGACACCTTGGAGTAAGCCGCAAGAATAATTGAATTGATAAACAAATCAAATTGGAACAGGAACAGTGAGCACAATGAGCACAGTGAGTACAATGAGTATAGTGTCACATTGTGCACACCGGTGAACCAAAAAAAAATGTGAATTGATAAACATAAACCTAGACTAAACAATAACTAATGAACTAAAATAGATGCCGAATCACAAACGGACATTGTGAATCATGAATGGATGTCAAGAAGTACAACCCCGTAGATGCGCACAGGCTCTAATACCACTGTTGATCAGATCTTGTAGGCACACATATGCAGAGATAGTACAGAAATGAAATCTCACAAAAGCACACATAGAAAAGAGAGAGATAAGAGACTAAACACAAGATTGGGTACAATCTCCCCCACATACTTTGATGGATGAGTCTATCAGAGTATGTGTATTTATAGGTATTTTTCATTATGTCCTGAATAAAAGATACATCAGGTTGGTGATTCAAAAAGCATGCATTATGAGAATCTGCTTTATTTACAAATCATTGCTTTCTAAGTGATCTATTATTTTTACAAAAATATCGCTTTCTAAGTGATCTACTATTTTTACAAAAAACATATATAAAATATTTTCTTTTAAATATCTTCAAAAATATCTAAGTAAATCCACACATGTTCATGCCCTCACAATTCTTCACCTGCTAAATCAAAACACAATCACATTAAAAACCTCAAGGCATTAAAATCCATATAATATTCCATTATTCCATGAAGTATAGAACCAACCATGCCAAAAGAACAAGGAAGTCCAAAACATTTTGGTGCCTAAGGAATTAAGTGTAGCTCAACAAGGGTGATTACACATGTGGCTACCCAAGCAACTCTTAAATACACAAAACCCTATGCTCTCCCTCACGAGAATAGTCTCAACAAAGAAGCCAAGGAGAGGCAAGGGTCAAAACCAAGCACAGAGATCAAAAGAAGAACAAGTCACTTCTTTGACAATAGTAAAAAGACAATAAAAAGGGTATTGGTTTGGAAGGCAAAAGCACCATTACCCCCCACAATCAAAGATCCAACCGTGAGGGATACAAAATTTAAGAAATCATCCAAAGATGAAGAGGCCAAAAGTGATCTATACGTGACCAAACATTATTCTAAAATGGATCCCTATAAGGAAGAATGATTAATCATCATTCACCAATCAATTCATTACATCATTTCAAGATCCAATTGATACCTCCAAATGAAGATTGCATCAACTTTTCAAGTAACATCAAAAGCCTAAATGTGTGAAAACCATGTGCCCTTTGCATAACCCCATCTTTTGCACCATTCAGGTCATGCATTTCCACAATATGCATTAATATAGGGCCACATTACAAGGCAGTGCCTAGACATAGTTGAGAATCACAGGCACATGAGACACATTTGACATAGGTAAACTATTTTATTGATACTAACCTCTTTCTTCTTGTTGTGTGACACGGTTCCTTAAAACAAAAAAGAAGGGATAAGACCATGGGCTCAAAGAATCTCATCAATGAATCAACAAGGGATCCATCAACAATGAAAGACAAGTCAATGGTCAATCACTGTAATGGGAGTACAACACGAAGAGATGAACATTGCGTGACCTTTCACCATGGTAAGACTCCCATACTTTGGCAACATTATAACAATGTTAAATTAGGAAGCCTCTTCATCAGCATACCCTTGAGCGCTTAGCTCAAGAACCAATTTTTCACACCATGCTTCTTACAATGCATTCCACAAGTAAGCATGCATAGGGCCACATAACAAGCCCATGCAAAAGGTACATATTTTCTTCAACCCATGGACAAAAAAACTTACCTATCATTCATTATGGGCTATGAATACTTAGTATGATAAATGTGAAACCCATGTTTGAAAGATCCAAAGTAAATCAAGGTTACAACATTAGTACCTATGAAGTAGTTCACAGCTGATAGTTGCTCAAAATCAACATTATCAATGTCTTTCGAGCAACTAAACATTTTTGAAAACTCACAAATATGCCATCATAAAAAGTACATAAAAAGGGAATAAAACTTGCACAAACTAGAAGTGAAAAAATGAAGAATATGACAACCCACCCCACTACATTTGGAACACAAACCACTGTTGTTGATACATGGTGGATAGTA
>CM035431.1:92982407-93134907 GCA_020310875.1 Ceratopteris richardii | reverse complement strand
AAGATGTGAGGAGAGGCAGAGAGAGAGAGAGAAGCAAGGCTAACAAGATTTGATGCATGCAACATCGACACAGTTTGAAAGATGTGAAGAGAGAGAGAGAGAGAGGGAGGGAGAGAGATAGAGAGAAAGAGAGAGAGATAGGGCTAATGAAGTGAAGAGACAAAGAGGTCGACTGACAGGTAGTGATCAGAGTAGAAATAGAATTAGAGAGAGAGAGAGAAATTGAATTTTTTTTGTTGTTTTTGTCTTGTTTGTTTTTATTTTATTATTATTTTTATTATTTATTAATTATTTTGTAAATATAAAATGTGATTGCAAATTTATTAACTATATTGGATATCTAGTATAATATAAAAATAAGATATAAATAAAATTGCATAATTAAATAATAAATAAAGTAATAAAAATATAAATAAATTCTAGGAGTTAATAAAAATATAAAGATTTAAAGCAAACAGAGTTGATAATAAATAGTAAAAAATATTAAAAGAAATAAAATAAATGAATTAAAGTTAAAATAAATCAAAAGAAACAATGTTGTTAAAATAAAAAGAAATAATGTATATAATAATAAAAGAAAAATAGGGAATGTAAATAGAAAAAAGAGAAAAAATAAAAAATAAGAGCTCAATAAAATAATAAAATCAAATAGCATGGATATATTTAACTAAAAAGAAAAACAAATTAAAAGAAGAGAAAAGTGTTGAGAAATTGAAAAAGAAGAAATGAATTAAAAAAAGGGGGGGGGTTTGGTTCATATGTGAATGTTTTTACCATTACTAAAGGCACTTATGGAAAAAAAAAATTCTAAGTCTCTTTTTGTAGTTGTATTGAAGTGAATGTGAGAGCTTTTGATCGTGCCTCTAGCATTGTACCTGAAGTGGGGAGAAAGATCTTGACCTCACTAGGATTTTTTTTTCTTTGTTCATCGATATTTTGTAATAGCAATCATTTAATGCTACCCATTTCATTGTATATCTTAGAAAGTTTTGCTTGTATCATCGATATATAGTCATCACATACTTTCTTCCACTAATTCTATTTTTCCATGTCTCATGTTATGATAGTTTCTCCTTCTCCACCTTCTCTATCACCTCCTATAACTGAAAACAATGAAAATGTGACTTTCATCCATGAGTTCCTCTTACCCCACCTACATAGCTCTCAAATCCCCCAAAAGTGCATGAGAGGCAATTTTGACTATCCCTAAAATGCACCCAATGTGTATCATCATGCAAAAGGGACTAGCAACACGATTGGTCCACCCCACTATCACATCTCACAACTCCTTCTCCGTTGCGGTCAAGTGAACTTGACATGAAGCGATGCGGTGACCTAGTAATCTCGTTGAAGATCCATTCAAAGAAGTAGAGCACATGCTGCACCTAATCTTTTATTTTATATGTAGGTTTTAAATTAATGTAAATATTTATTTTAGTGCACTTAAAATTGAGCCTTGGTAGTAAAGGCGAATCTCTACATAACTATTTTTTAAGCTATTTCAATCCTTTGCATCCTAATGATGGATTGGAAGAGCATGGTTGTTTTTTCTTGCATGTGAGCACTCATAATATGCATTACTTTTAGAAATACATTGTGTGCACTTTCCAAAAAAAAATTTTAATTAGCAAATATTACCATTGGTGTCCATGTGAAAGGTTAAATGGCCATTGGACACTTTTGTATATGCTATTTAATAAAACATATAGTGGCCTAGTGAGCCACAGGCTATAACTTTGACCGCATTTATAACACCCAAGAAATCTTTGTTCGTGCTCTCTATGTACTATGTTTTCTACATATTCTAGAAGCTCTATGCAGAGTATTGTGTGTGACATCTCCATCTGGGTTTTCTACATCAAAGGTTTCCTCGTGGAGATATTTAGAAGGAAAGCCCATTGAGGTGCATTGCTACCAAAATACCTCATTGATATCAGAGCATTCAAGCACAAAAGATTTGTTCCTTTTGTGTGAACAAAGCAAGCACCCACTCGCACACCTTTTCTCCAATGCTACGACTAAGGCAGTGACCAAGGCATAGAACTTGGCATACCTTGTCATAGGAGTCACCGAAGTCCTTGTTGGAGTTGTTGGCTGCACTCAACAATCAAGGAAGATAGAGGTTCACGATACTTCCTAGGAGGTCACCTGACCTAGTAATGTGCCCTCGGAGCTCGCTTAATGGCCAATATCTTGCCACTAAGTGACACTATTGAGGTAATTGAAGAACGAGAAAGACTAAGATTAGCATTACCTTGAAGATGTTTTTGCCCTCAAAGCTTCATTCTTTGCTTGCAAAGCCTATTGTGAAGCATTTTTTTGGTGATTCTTGGAGCCATTTTGGAGTACTTTTGTGCATAATTCTCTTTACAAAGGTTCAAAAACATCAAGAAGATTGCTCTTTAATTTGTACTTCTCCAACAACAAATATTCACCTTTGGTGTTGTGCTTTCAGTCACATTAATAAATCTATAGGTTTCTTGAAATGTTTTAGTTGTGGTGGGAGCAGCCACCATAAGTCCATGCAAGTTTTTTTGAGCCTAAAGAACAAAGTTGACAAACACTTGTAGGTGTTGTTGGCTAGTATTTGGGCTATGAATTAAGCTTTTTCAGTGCCATTTTGATGCATATATTGAGCAAATACACACTATGTATGCTCTTGTGGATACCACTTATGTACGTCCATGTGGTCATTGATATAGTGGTAACATGTTTTGCATAAAGCCTTTTACATTTGATAAAGAGGGTCCTGATGAGGTTTTTTAACTAGGAGACACTGAGATGTTGGGGTCTCTTTGGTGATGCAGGTGGAAAAATTACCTAGTCTCGCCATAAGAGATGTATGCTAGTTGTTCAGAGGTGCTCAATAAGCCTAGTTGGCTTCTTTCGGGTAACTAATTATATGAAATGGAGTCAGCAAATCACTATGCAATTTAACATGTCCATAATTGTAGTTTTATGAGGTTTTGACATTGGTGATTGCTCATTTTGTAGAGGATACCCTTGCAAAATTTGTCTAGATTTTCGGGTTTGGTCAATTTAATCCTTGATACACTTATTGGTGTGAGCACATTTATTGTCACATAATCCTTCTAGTTGACCATTACTATTCAATTATTCATTTTTTCATGGAGACTGGTGAATGTTTTCCTAGAATCTGACACTTGGTCATCCCTTTTTGAGCCTTAGTGGTGTTTGGACTCTTCTAGCTCCATTATCATTTTATTCAATTCTCTATCATCATGGCATCAAAGGTCTTATGCATGTCTAGTGGATTAGGGCCTAACTCTAGTGTTCTAAGGAGGATCTATAACTTTTTGAGCAAAGACGATTTTATTAGATCTCCATTTCCTGTAAGTTCCCTCTCTTTTGGAGGCGTTAGAGCACACAGTTCGAGGAGGGAATCTCAATCCTTTCTTCAATGATGCGTGCCTATTCCAACAGGGAGACTCTCATCATTCTTATCGCCCAGCCGCATGGTAGTTCCCATAAATAATTCTCCCTCTCTCTCTACCCATAAAGGGCAAGCTCCTCATTACATATATGAGTGCCACTTGGCAATCATATATTGATCTTGCTTATCCATCATAAGAGGGGGTTCTCACCTTAAATCTCCATAACATCCATATGACATTTCCTTCCCCTTAATTCCATTTTTGTCCTCAAAAATGGTATTGGAAGGTCTGCTAGAGAGAGAGAGAGAGAGGAAAAATAGAACTACCACTCCCACTATATCCCCATGTATAGAAATATATGGTCCTGTCTCCGTGTTGTTTCCCCATATCCTTCCCCTTAAGAAAACTCTTGGGAAGGTAGTCTAAAACTGGGAAACTGTCTCTGAAGGGTGCTAACCTACTCCCATGTGGCACTATCTTCTGAACTATCTTTCCACTTGACTAGACACTCTTTATATAAGTGACTTCTCGTCCGTTTCTCTCGAATGTGTAGTATGCTCTCAGGCTCATGTGGAATAGATTGATCAGAGATAGTCTCTACTACCTCACTATTTGGAATGAGGTTGTCAGATTCACCCAGTCTTTTCTTACGCCGGCTAACATGAAAAATTGGATGGATTTGACTATTCTCTGGAAGTTGGAGCTGGTAAGCCATCTTTCCTATTCTCTTAAGTATTTGGAAAGGTCCACAATACCTAGGAGATAATTTTGGACAAGGTCCCGTCTTCATGGTTTCATATCTAGATGAAACTCTAAGATAGACCTGCTCTCCTACCTCAAAGTTGATATCTCTCCTTTGAGGGTCAGCATAGGCTCTAGCTCTATCTTGAGCTCTCCTAATGCTGTCCTTAGCAAGTCTAAGCATATCGTTCATCTCTTCCAAGAAGTCCTTTGCAGCTTGAACTTTTTCATTCTACAAGCCTACTGCATAAGGAGCTCTTGGCTGAAACCCATACATAAGCATAAATGGACTATGTCCAGTGGAAGAGTGCTTGGCACTATTATATGCAAACTCTACTATAGGTAAGTACTCTTCCCAATTAGTTTGCTTTCATTCACATATGCTCGAAGCATATCCTCTAGGATCTGGTTAACCCTCTCTGTTTGCCCATCCGACTGTGGATGCTCGGCCGTACTCATGATAAGTTTCGTATCCAATCTTTTGAAGACCACTCTCCAAAAGTGGCTAGTAAACTTCCTATGCCGATCGGAGAATATGTCTAAGGGAAGACCATATAACTGGTATAGGTTCTCAAGAAAGGGTCTAGCCAACTCTGGTGTCTTCACTTTAGTACGTGTCGGAATAAACCTAGCCATGTTGGTTAACCTATCCACAATTACCCAGACCGAGTCGTGCCCTCTCTGTGTCCTAGGTAACCCGACTATGAAGTCCATGAAGATACTCTCCCACCCATAAGGAATATCCAATGGGTGGAGTAGTCCTCCAATCAACAACCTCTCAGCTTTGTTGACCTGGCATTTATTGCACTTAAGCACATATTCTAGGACGTCCTTATGAAGTCTAGGCCAATAAAACTGCCTCTTAACAAGATCATAAGTCTTGTTAACTCCTGGGTGTCCTGCACTAGGTGTGTCATGACACTCATAGAAAATATGCCGTCTCATCTCGGTATCTCTAGGGACACACACGTTACCTTTGTATAACAGATATCCATCATGGACACTGTAATTCTTCCACTTGAATCCTTCTTGAGTACCCGTCGATACTTCATCCTCACTAGAAACCCGTATATCACGATACCCATTCTCTATGGCTTCCCAAATCTTGGAATATGCAGGATCAAGTCTACATTTTCCTCTAATGGACTCAAGTAGCTCACTAGTGATCTGAGTAAAACTCAGTCCATTGAGCATAGGCATGCGGCTAAGTGAATCAACCACCACATTAAACTTTCCCTTCCTATACCTAAGCTCATAATCAAACTCCTGAAGGGTCTCTGCCCATTGGGCCTTACGACCTTTAAGGTCTATTTGATTAGAGAGACACTTAATGCTCTCTTGATCAAACACTATGGTGACTTTGGCACCATATAAATAATGACGCCACTTCTTCAAAGCATGGACAACTGCATACAACTCCTTCTCATAGACGGAGTAATTCTTCTGAGCTGGTTCTAGCTTCTTGCTCTCAAAAGCTACTGGTCGACCATCCTGAACTAGAACCGCTCCTATGGCAAAATCACTCGCGTCAGTCTCCACCATAAATGGTTTGTTGGGATCTGCTATGTGTAAAAGTGGAGCTGTAGCAATTGCTACTTTCAACTTCTCCATACTTTGCTTATGTTCGTCTCCCCAATGAAAGGATTTCCCTTTCCCTTTAAGTTGTTCCATCATCGGAACAACAATCTTGGCATACTTCTTAATGAATCTTCAATAGAAACCTGATAAACCTAGGAAGATCTGCAGCTCTTCCAGGTTCCTTGGATGTGGCCATTCCATAATAGCCCGTACCTTTTTAGGATCCATCTGGATTCCATCTTGGGAGACTATATGCCCAAGGTATCTAACCTCTGTCTTGAAAAATTCACACTTTGACTCCTTAGCAAAGAGTGAATTTTCCCTTAGCACTTGAAATACCTTCCTCAAGTGTACCAAGTGTTGTTCTTCTGATGCACTATAGATCAAAATATCATCCAAAAAGTCTACCACAAAGTGTCCTAGATAAGGCCATAAAACACTATTCATGAGCTTCATGAAAGTGGCAGGAGCATTGGTGAGACCAAAAGGCATCACCAAAAACGCATAGTGCCCATATCTAGTTCTAAATGCAGTCTTAGGGACATCATCTACCCTAATTCTGATCTGATGATATCCTAATCTAAGATCAAGCTTGGTAAAATACCTAGCTTGATGTAACTGATCAAATAGATCTTCCAACCTAGGCATTGGAAATCTATTTTTGATAGTTACCTTATTAAGTGCTCTATAGTCTATACATAGTCTCATAGAGCCATCTTTCTTTTTAACTAGGAGCATTGGCGATGCCCATGGTGAGTTACTAGGTTTGATGAAGCCCTAAATAATCCTGCAATTGCTTCTCAACCTCCTCATGCTGAGAAACACTAAGCGTATAAGGTGGTCTGCAAATAGGGTTAGTGTTAGTAACAACCTCTATGGCATGGTCAATGTCCCCTCTCTCAGGTGGTAGCCCTCTAGGTAAGTCAATGGGAAAAACATCTCTGTACTCAAACATAAGATCCTTAAAACTTTTGACCACACACTCTTGCAAAAAAGAATAGTAGAAAGTCCTATTCATATTTACATTCCTAGCATGGAAATATACATCAGATGAGCTGTCTCTACAATGCTCCATATCATGACTATACAATAAAAACATGTCATGTACATGCTGAGAATAACAAAGACTATACAACTCTATTGATGAAATGAGAGGTGCACTAGGTACATCTCTCTCTCCCTGAATACAAACTTTACTTCCATTCTTCTCAAATTCGAGTATAATCCTGCATCTTGACTTCCAAATTGGATACCATCGTATCCCATATTCTTTTATCTTGCCCTTGCATCATAGATACAATGTATTTATGTGCACTAGGCTACTAGGGAATCTTTAATTTCTTGAACAAAGCATAGTTTATAAAATTATGATTAGCCGAGTCATCTATCATGACCCGCATCCTGGTCCCATATACACTACCATGCAGTTTAACTAGGTCATGTGGTCCAAACTGCGGTGACCACAATGACTGAGTCAAACAGCAGGTGTGCTCTATATCCTCGTGCATCACCTCCACTCCCTTGCAGCTAGAGCTGCCATGAATAGGAAGGGTCTGCACTAGTTGGACCGCCTTTTTGCCCTTTTCAGGGGCCATACTAGACTCTGGTCCCTTCTTCTTTTCTTCCCCCTTCTTGAGTGGACAGTTCCACTGTGAATGGCTAGGAGATAGGCACCTAAAACACAGGTTCTCCCTTTTGGCCTTCTCAAACTGATCTATGGATAACCTAGGCCCTTGTGATCTTTGTTTTTTAATAAAAACTTTGTTTTTCCCAAAAGGCAACTTCTTCTTGAATTTAGTCGTACTAAGAGGCGTGAGGGGCTGATCCGTCTCCATAGGAGTATACTGAGGACGGTTATGGTCCTCATAGATCTGTGCATATTTGATCACCTCCTCAAACGTCTTAGGCACATTCCTTCTGACTTCCCTCTTTATGGCTTTGTCTAAGCCCCTAACAAACCCTCTAGTCTTTTGAAAATCATATAAGCCCTTAAGTTTCAAAATGATCTCTCTATAGTGGGATAGATAGACTGAAAGAGACCTACCTCTCTGTGTAATCCTATCCCACTCATCCCAATTCCTCTCCTCCTCATTCTCAGGAAGAAACTCTTTAAGAAAAAGAGTTTCAAACTCAGTCCACTCAGTAGGGATAGAGTTCGCCTCCTTAAGACTCATCCACCACTTATAAGCACGTGGGCCGAGGGAGAGGCTCGCCTCTTGCACACGATACTCAGGTGGGGTGCCCTTGAATTGATGCAAATCATGCCACTTTTGTAAAAAAGTGTAGATTGGATCCTTGTTCCTGTCTTTGTCATCCCCCGTAAAGGTAGGTGGCTTCAAGTCTTTCAGGAGGGGAGCTTCCCTAGAGCTCTCTCCTTTATGCTTACTAGGAAGAGAAGTATCTTTCCTAGTGAGCTCCAAAGGAACAGGAGGGGTCTCTCTTTCCTTCCTAGCTAGGAAAAATGTGACACTAGTCTCAAGTGAGATCATTTGAGACTTAAGCTGCTATATAAGAGATGTGATGCTACCAAGATCTCTCTCTAATTTGAGGGTTTGCTCTCTCAAATCTATGAATTGGTCACGGGTGACAAATTCATCTATAAGTTCCTCATATGTATATCCTTCCTGCGAAGGCTCTTTTTCTTCTAGGTTCTCTTCTATTTCTTGCCCTAATTCTACTTCTTCCATTCTAGAATCAGGATCCTCTAGTTGCTCTTTAGATGGAGAAGTGTTTTCAACTACCTGTTTACCTTTAGATTCCATGTTTTCTACCCTTCCCCCGTTTGCTAACTAGAGTGTATGAAAATGAATGGAAGTAAAGCTCAAATATGCAAGAAGAATAGAAATATATCACAAGAGCACTTTCCTGTTACAAAGTAAAGCGGCAGAAGCGAAATCCAAGTGGTCCTTGAAGCCTTAGGTAGCTAATTTTAAATCCTCGCCAGGCCCAAACTAAAATTGGAAATGTCCGATTGGTCCGAGGAGGTTCTAAACACCATAAACCATCCAAAACAACTCTAAAAACACGTGGGAATAGCCGCAGCCGTGCAAACTAAGTAAAACTGAGCAACTTCAAAGATTCAACAATCCTCGCTAGTCCAAGAATTGCAGTCCAGCACTTGTACTTCAAGAATTTGAGACTATCCCAAGTGAAAAAAGTGAATTTGGACTTCGGATGACGAAAAACTAGGCCCGAGAGTGGCTGCCTAATTCCTGCTGAAACGTTGCAGAGAGATTTTGGTGGGGCAAATCTCGTCCAAATCCAACATCAATGGTTTTTCAGTGAAGCTTAGGAGTGTAGCTTTGAAACGCAACCAAGATTTCTGAAATCCGATATCATATGAGGAAGCTATGGTGTGAAGAAGTCAGGTATGTCACCGATGGGAAGTGAAAGAACTCATCTTCATGGATGGATGACCTTGAGAAGCTCAAAACTGAGCAACCCAAAACCCATAGCCCACCTCCACAGCCCGTATTACATGCTTGAGTCATAATTCTCCCAAATCTTGATCTAAATGAGAAATATTATTTGTCCAAACTCAAGGAAGATTTCGAAAAACACTTCTTACTGTACCTCCTCATAGTCCTCTGAAAACAAATTCGACGTGGAGCAGCGATAGGAGCTTGTTTAATCCCACATAGGCACAAGGAGGAGCCAGTTTTGAGTATATATATAGTAGAAGAGCCCTCACTTTATCACCTGTGAGGAGGGGAGGAGGAAAAAAAACCCTGATGGCTGAGCACCTCTTCAGTCGCAGGTCAAATGATGCCTTGGTTGGCGTGCCCATGGGCGTCGCCGGATGGGCTCTGATACCAGTATTAGATCTCCATTTCTTGTGAGTTCCCTCTCTTTTGGAGGCGTCAGAGCACACAGTTCGAGGAGGGAATCTCAGTCCTTTCTTCAACGATGAAGACTCTCGTCATTCTTATCGCCCAACCGTGTCGTAGTTCCCATAAATAATTCTCCCTCTCTCTCTACCCATAAAGGGAAAGCTCCTCATTACATATATGAGTGCCACTTGGTAATCATATATTAATCTTGTTTATCCATCATAAGAGGAGGTTCTCACCTTAAATCTCCATAACATCCATATGACAAATTTTGAGATCTGAAAATTTGATGGCACAAACCTTTTGTCTATGAAAGAATCAGATTAAAGATGTGCTCATTCAGAGGAGGCAATGGAAGCCACTAAATGGAATCCCAAAGAGGCCTATTGACATGGATAATGATGATTGGGATGAGTTGGATGAAATGCCCAAGTCTTCCATTTGATTGTACCTCATAGATAATGTTTACTTTATAGTATTGGACTATGAAAGTGCAAAGGAGCTTTGGAAGAAGTTATGAAATACATATGAAAAAGAAACAACATCAAATAAAGTGTATGTGATGAGAAAGTTGTATGACCTTCACATGAAGAACAAATAGTGTTGTTGCTCATCTAAATGAGTTTAATGATATATTCTCATAGTTACTGACTCAAAAAGTGGATATGGATAATGAAATGAAAGCAATCTTGTTGTTATGCAACCTTGCCATCATCATGGGATACATTTTGTACAACCATTAGCAATAGTGCACCTCGTGGTAAACTAGTTTATTATGACATATGTGGAGCACTCTTGAGTGAGGATATTCATAGAAAATCTATGGTTGGCACTTAGAGTGGAGATGCATATAATGTTCGTGATTCTTACCAAGGAAAGAACCACAAATGGCAAAGTTATGACTCTGACTATATTGTGTGGTATGAAGGATTTATGTTTATAACAAATGTCTGTGTAAGTGGTGTGGAACAAAAAATGCATGTTTATGATTACTGCCTATTCATAGATCCTCATTTCTGAACCTATACATTGGGTACTGTAAGATTGTATCAAACAGATTGCCCAAACATTATGGCGACCAGGATGGATGGGGTAACAAAACATAGCACAAAGTGGATTGATGTCGGTATGAAGTGGAAAGGAGTACTTAAAAAAGACTTATCATCACGATTATTTAGACAAATTCGTGCAACAGTCCCTTGCAACATTGAAGCTTGAAGAAATTACTCTTGAAGATGCAAGTACTATCCTGGAGGAAGTGCAGTATTGGATGGAAACCGAAGTTTTACCCCCCAGGCTTTTGAAGGACTTACTCTTTGAGTGGAGGGACGACAAGCTAACCAAAGTATTGTGGCAAGGGGAATTCAGTGGCACCGACCAGTAGAGCCACCTACAGAAAGAAAAATACCTTGTTGAAATAGGCCAAAGCAGTGGCACCGACCAGCAGGCCCTTGCAACATTAAAGCTTGAAGAAATTCCTCTTGAAGATGCAAGTACTATCCTCGAGGAAGTGCGGTATTGGATGGAAACCAAAGTTTTACCCCCGAGGCTTTTGAAGGACTTACTCTTTGAGTGGAGGGACGGCAAGCTAACCAAAGTATTGTGGCAAATGGAATTCAGTGGCACCGGCCAATAGAGCCACCTACAGAAAGAAAAATACCTTGTTGAAGTAGGCCAAAGCAGGGGTACCGAACCCCCGTCAGAGTTGCAGTTAGCCTTCGTACCTTCGACTCAAATCGGTACCTTGCAGACGCTTGGAAACTTGATGATGAATGGACACTCATTGCGAGGGTTAAATTATATTCATTTTTATGGGCGAATGGACGAGGATCGTGATATGCATGTACGCACATTTGAAAATCAATACATATGTAACCATCATAACTTGCATGATGATAGGCACAAGTTCTAGGTATTCCAAGCCACGCTAGCCAATGATGCAGTAAAATGGATTATTGAGTACCCTACAACTATTTTTCAACTTATGGTGAGTTGAAGGAGGCCTTTTTAGAGCGATTCCAGACTGCCAAGGGCGTTTCGGAGCTACATTCTTCACTTTCGTATATGATGCAGAAAGGAACGGTCGAACAATATGCGTCGAATTTCAGATCCATGATGCGGTAGTTCTAGACAGACAAATGTCCTGCCAAAGAGATGTTAACAAAATTTTTTATTGACGGACTTCAACCACCCATCAAAGAAAAGATTTATATGTATACATTTGACCAATCTCATACACTTGATCGGATAATTGACTTAGCTATAAGGATGGATTGGAAGATGCAATTTGCCAACTTGGGCTCTGAGAAGACTAATTTGGTGTTCAAGAAAGGTATGACCCTAGAGAAGCAGCTATATTGTCTACGGTGCACGAATGCAGGCCACATCATGGCCGATTGTGCAGTGAACTAGGTATTTTGCCCAATTTGTACCAAGACTAATCACAATTTAGAGGAATGTCGTTTTAATGTGAGAAACAAACTAGTTGCTACTACACAAGTAGATGTACCTTCTTGGAAAGGGAATTAAGCTGGATATAAGCCCCAAGTCTCTACCGAACAATGCTAGAATAGTCAAGACATTAGAATTTCAGGACCATCCCAATATCCAGATTCACAACAATTTCCAAAGTAGCGGCATGATTTTCGACAAAACATGCAAGAATTCGGCAAAGGTGGTAGATTTCAACAACCTCGGCCAGGTAATTCGGGTAATTTACTGATTCAATGTCAGTTATGTTTACAATATGGTCATAGATGTTGGGAATGCGAGGAGGCCAAGGAGTATGATCAACAAAAACAAGAAGCCTGTTGCAAAACAATGTCCTAGAGGTCAAGGTCTCAATATCCCATGGTCATTGGTCCACTTTGTCCACACTATATAGTATGAGTAGCTGTTACTAGTAGTCACTCTATAGCAAACCACGACGGCAGCATGGATAGTTCAATTGACTCCCAAGCTTATGGCGTGGGTTCAAATCCCACAAACGACGTAGCGCGAAAGATGTTAATTTTGCCTCATGTTTTTTTGATATATAAAAATGGACGAATGTGAGCGTGTATGATTTATTCTAACGATCATGAAGCCTTTTCCGATAAGAACTTTTTGTAATAGCTTTTAGAGGAGAAGCCAATTACTATAAAAGATTGTGTTTGACTCATTGTCTTGCATCCTTCACCTAGTTTTCAACACAAGCCTTGGTGCTTGGACCTCAATAGAGATGGTGTTTCTTCTAGCACATGGGGCAGCCATGGTGCTAACTTGGAGCATGTTGTGGAGCAGCTATGGAGTTCTTCTTGGAGGAGAAGAGTGTGCTCACACTCTTTCTCATGGAGAGGACTTGGTCATTAGCATCTTGGTGGTGAGGATCGGCCATTCACATGATGTATTTGAAGATTGTCTTCTACATGAAGATTTCGGGCTACTTCAAAGACATTGGATGGTGGTTAACATAAGATTTGCATCTTATGTTAAGAATTCAGGTACATATTCTCTTTATGCACATAGGTACTACTCGGAGTTTATGGAGGTAGTGACATCCATATCAGGAGGAGTCCTATTTGGCATAGGTACAAGAGAATCAGTACATGTATGCTGTATGCATATTTGGATGAGGTGTTCAAGAAGGTATGGTCATATGAGTTCGAGGATTTCTGGCAGCAGACTTGTTAGCATTTTTTGCTACTTTTGTAAGTATGTGATCTTTTCACACACACATCTGACTTAGGGTCTTCCATAGCCTAAGTTGAGATGAAGGTTTGTTGATTATCAGTTTTAGACTGATCCTTCTTCTTTCGGTCACTCATATTCATTCTTCTACAACCTATCAGGTCACACATCTCATGTATATTCAGATTTCTGTCCATACATTTGAATATGTTTGTTACATTTGTACATTCACTCATCCATCTATTTCTGTTCACATAGAGTGGTTGAGAGTTTTGCTCCCACATTGTACATTGAACATTGGTATATATGATAGTGTGAGTAAGCAGTAGCTTACGCAACACTTTACACATGTTGTCTAATCTTTCTCTATCTTTGTCTCATCATCTGTATGCTTAAGTTGTGGTATGTTCATATTTTGTGAATATTGGAAGATTGCTAGATTTTATGTTGTATATGCTGGACCCATGGAACCATGGACCTATGATATGAGCTATGGGCCTGCCTCATTTCCAACATTTGTTATCAGAGCTCTAAGGTTTTGGTATCAGAGCTTTAGGGCTTTGGCATCACATCATTAAGGCTCATTCAGATTCCCAGGTTCCCAGACTTCTAGGTTTACAACATATGATTTAAGAGCATCTTCTATCTTTGACATTTGACATACACACTTAATCTAGATGAGTAGAGATTTGAGAATTAGACAATTTAGTCACATGTTTATTCATCAGTGTGGAGTATGAAGTTGATGATCTTTTAGGAGTCGAGTACTTTTGGAAGAGTATGCAAATACTTTACAGAAGTATTGTTTGAAGAACAAGACTTGATGAAGAGAACACTACTTCAAATTCAAGGAAGAACAAGGGTTTAGAGAAGATGAAGGAATCAAATCAACATCAAATCAGAGGTATCAATTTTTACTATCAGATTATCATTTGCAGGTCATATCTTAGAAGAGAAATTATGAAGAGATTTGAAGGATTCAAGGAGTACTTTTATACACTTTCATTTTTTGAAAGTTAAAGGCTACATCAAAACAGGTATCTAGAGGTTTTTCTAGAACTTTTTGAGAGATCTCTTTCATGGCAAGAAAGCTCATCTAAGAAGACAAATTTGGAGATGGGATGAGTTTTGTGTTCAACCAATTTTTTTTTGTAAGTTGGTTGATATCCAGGTACAAAATTTGATCTAGAGAGGTAACTCTAGAAATGTAATTCATCATTCAAACAAAAGATTGGTAAATTCAGTCATATCATACATTTGAAGCAGAATTTTGATTCAGGGATATGAGGAGATGGTAAAACATGATTCTATGTTCACTTCCATTTGTATACCATGCTTGTTTTGTCTCTTACTCTTAGCATTAGAGGAAGAGAAAGAGTTCATTTGAAGAAGTTAAGAGTGCTTGATACTTCAAGATGATGAGAACAAAAGGTATGGAAGAGAAGTTTGAAAATGTCGACATCATCATCAAGTGGAAGAAAGATGCAGAAAAAGAAGGTCCAACAATTCCAAAGGGAAAGTAAGGCTTCCTTTTCTCATATATTTCCTATATACTTTTCTTAATTTATCCTCTACATCCAAAGACAAGTCTACGAGAACATCTTGTGTGAAGATAGTCTAAAGAAGAAGCACTTTCTTGTTTTGCATTACACTTGGTCATGACTTAGTAGATTTGACAAAGAATTGCATTGAGAGAAAGAAAAGCAGCAGATTTTGAAGACAACTTGTATATTTTAACTCATATGTATGAGTTATATATAAGTTGAAGATTTTAAGCAGGTACCTTATATGTTCCCTCAAAGAATTCTTGAAGTGTCAATACAAAGCTACTTGGTATATGACAAGTTGCAGAGAAGTATATTTCTTCTTTATCTAACTCTTGAGGTAAAAGAGTTTTTTGTAGCAGATGTTGAAGACTTGGCTTGAGGTTTTATGTTTGGAAAGGTTACCTCATATTCAGTACTTTCAGAAAACTTCAGAAAAATTAGATTTTTTGATATACCAGTCAGTTGGAGAATCTCCTTTCTATGAGTGTCTAGACTTTTGGATACATGCTTGTATTAAAAAAGGTGTTCCATTAGATCCTATCACTTGATCGAGAAGTGGAGTTAGCCAAAAGAAAGTCAAGCAGATATTTTCACATTTCACCCAGGAAGAATATGAAAAGATGAAGTATCAACTTGCAGCTTTTGGAGTTCTTAAGGTGAGAAGTTTTTCCACTTATATTTCAAGTAGGAATTGCAGATTCTTGAGAAATATTTGTTTGAAGAAAAGTTTTACAACTTTGTAAGAAGCATGGACACTTTGAGACATTCAGGTAATAAATCAAACATTCAGTCATGAAGGTTTGATGAAAGCAGATTCTACACAGGTATTTTGTTGGAAGGATCTTGATATATCTTGTATGATCTTGCATGCTCTTGAATGATCATAAAAGATCTAGAGTTTTGATGAGTTAGTTGTCTATCCTTTGTTTGGGAAGATTCTTAACATTGGAAGAAGTAAGTCAAAGATTTAGGTTCTATCAGATTTGTATAGAAGAAGATACTTCTTATGTTGGAGAAGGTTATGAATCCTAAAATGATTTCAGAAAAGGTTTTATTGGATCAGCTAACCTTATTCTATAATATGGGAAGCTGAAGACTTATAGTAAAAGCTATTAGCAACTGTAGTGCTAATAAAAAGGGTTCAGAGATTATTTGTTTCAGACACAAGTATTACTATTATGAAAGATCAAATTTATGAAGGAAGACGTTCCAGTTTTCATTAAGTCTGATATACTATACTGGATACTAGTGTTAAGTCATCCAGGGGGTGATGAAACATGAAGAATTATTTTGAGCCATATGTAAAAGAATACATATTATCTACACGTATTCCTATTTCAGGTATTCCTATATTTCCTTTGTCAGTTTCTCTTTATGTTCCAGCTTTGAAAGAAGAAGGAAGAAGGAGAATGTTTGGAGAAATTTCTTGTTAGGATGTTCCTGTTCAGGAGAAGGTTCCAGAGTTCTATTGAAGAGAAGCTTGATATTTTAGAGAGGTATGTTTAAGAAGTGCGCACATTTATGTTTATAGCAAATTCTGAAGGAAAGAGGTATGAAGGATTTATAGTTAAAACAAAGATGGAGATATGATGACATCATAGATATGAAATTTTGATTTCAGATGAGTTGATTTCAGTTGACTTGAGTACAGTCTACGATGAACCAGTAGTGTTCATAATACACTAAGTTGTGAGTAATTAGTCACAGGTTCCAGGATTCAGTTCTTGATTATGTTTAGTGTCTTTACATGACATAGCAGAAGTACGTTGAGAAATTTTTGGTAAGGTAAATGCAAATATGTAGATTCTAGTGTATGTTTTCAGGTTTGAGAAAACAAGAGATAGCAGGTTCAAAGTCAGTACTTGCTACATTTGTTGTCAAGCAGGGATTGCTTGATGAGAACACTATTGGATATCTAGTTTGCATATTTTCTCAAATATTATGGTTCATATTCAGCAAGTTCAACTTTGAAGGAAAGTCAAATTTAGTTTTGAAGAAGACTTTTGAAGAAAAGATTTGAAGGTCAATACGGGAGTACAAGCTTGAAGCTTGTGGTACTTTGTAGATTATAAAGTTTGCAGATCCGATCCAGTCCAGTTTGTACCATTATGACATTGCAAGGGGTATTTTTGGAAAACAATGTCCCAAAGGTCAAGGTCTCAATATCCCATGGTCATTGGTCCACTTTGTCCAGACTCTACAGTATGAGTAGATGTTTTTAGTAGTCAATCTACAGCAAACCACGATGGGCAGCATGGATAGTTCAATTGACTCCCAAGTTTATGGCATGGGTTTGAATCCCACAAATGGCGCAGCGTGGAAGATGTTGATTTTGCCTCATGTTTTTTTGATAAATAAAAACGGACGAATGTGAGCGCGTATTATTTATTCTAACGATCACAAAGCTTTTTGCGATAAGAGCTTTTCGTAATAGCTTCTAGAGCAGAAGCCAACTACTATAAAAGATTGTGTTTGGCTTATTGTCTTGCATCCTTCACCTAGTTTCAACACAAGCCTTGGTGCTTGGACCTCAATAGAGGTGGTGTTTCTTCTAGCACATGGGGCAACCATGGTGCTAACTTGGAGCATGTTGAGGAGCGGCTATGGAGTTCTTCTTGGAGGAAAAGAGTGTGCTCACACTCTTGCTCATGGAGAGGACTTGGTCATTAGCAGCTTGGTGGTGAGGATTGGCCATTCACATGATGTATTTGAAGATTGTCTTCTACATGAAGATTTCGGGCTACTTCAAAGACATTGGATGGTGGTTAACATAAGATTTGCATCTTATGTTAATAATTCAGGTACATATTCTCTTTATGCACACAGGTACTACTTGGAGTTTATGGAGGCAGTGGCATCCATATTAGGAGGAGTCCTATTCGGCATAGGTACAAGAGAATCAGTACATGTATGTTGTATGCATATTTGGATGAGGTGTTCAAGAAGGTATGATCATATGAGTTTAGGATTTCTAGCAGCAAACTTGTTAGCATTCTTTGCTACTTTTGTAAGTATGTGATCTTTTCACACACGTATCTAACTTAGGGTCTTCCATAGCCTAAGTCCAGATGAAGGTTTGTTGATTATCAGTTTTAGATTGATCCTTCCTCTTTCAGTCACTGATATTCATTCTTCTACAACCTATCAGGTCACACATCTCATGTATAGTCAGATTTCTGTCCATACATCTGAATATGTTTGTTACATTTGTACATTCACTCATCCATCTATTTCTAGTTCACATAGAGTGGTTGAGAGTTTTGCTCCCACATTGTACATTGAACATTGGTATATATGATAGCGTGAGTAAGCATTGGCTTATGTAACACTTTACACATGTGTTCTAATCTTTCTCTATCTTTGTCTCATCATCTGTATGATTAAGTTGTGGTATGTTCATGTTTTGTCAATATTGGAAGATTGCTAGATTTTATGTTGTATATGCTGGACCTATGGAACCATGGACCTGTGATATGAGCTATGGGCCTAACTCATTTCCAACATTTTCACACCACCAGGTTGTTGATCAGTAAGTCCTCTTTTTGTAATAGCTTTTAGTGGAGAGGCCAACTATTATAAAAGATTGTGTTTGACTCATTGTCTTGCATCCTTCACCTAGTTTTCAACACAAGCCTTGGTGCTTGGACCTCAATAGAGGTGGTGTTTCTTCTAGCACATGGGGTAGCCATGGTGCTAACTTGGAGCATGTTGAGGAGCGGCTATGGAGTTCTTCTTGGAGGAGAAGAGTGTGCTCACACTCTTTCTCATGGAGAGGACTTGGTCATTAGCAGCTTGGTGGTGAGAATCGGCCATTCACATGATGTATTTGAAGATTGTCTTCTACATGAAGATTTCGGGCTACTTCAAAGACATTGGATGGTGGTTAACATAAGATTTGCATCTTATGTTAAGAACTCAGGTACATATTCTCTTTATGCACACATGTACTACTTGGAGTTTATGGAGGCAGTGGCATCCATATCAGGAGGAGTCCTATTTGACATAGATACAAGAGAATCAGTACATGTATGCTGTATTGGATGAGGTGTTCAAGAAGGTCTGGTCATATGAGTTTGAGGATTTCTGGCAGCAAACTTGTTAGCATTTTTTGCTACTTTTGTAAGTACGTGATCTTTTCACACACGCATCTGACTTAGGGTCTTCCATAGCCTAAGTTCAGATGAAGGTTTGTTGATTATCAGTTTTAGACTAATCCTTCCTCTTTCGGTCACTCATATTCATTCTTCTACAACCTATCAGGTCACACATCTAATGTATATTCAGATTTCTCTCCATACATCTGAATATGTTTGTTACATTTGTACATTCACTCATCCATCTATTTCTGTTCACATAGAGTGGTTGAGAGATTTGCTCCCACATCGTACATTGAACATTGGTATAAATGATAGTGTGAGTAAGCAGTGGCTTACGTAACACTTTACACATGTTGTATAATCTTTCTCTCTCTTTGTCTCATCATTTGTATGATTAAGTTGTGGTATGTTCATGTTTTGTCAATATTGGAAGATTGCTAGATTCTATGTTGTATATGCTGGACCTATGGAACCATGGACCTGTGATATGAGCTATGGGCCTACCTCATTTCCAACAAAGCCAAGCTTAAGGCGCCCATGACTGATGTGATGACCTTAGAGTATTTAGAGCCTTTAGCATCAAGGGTTACCTAGTCCCAAAAAGAATATCCAAGTGGACAGAAATTGGATTATCTAGCACCTGTGGAGCTAAAGCAAACACTTAAGAAAGCAGTACAATGGGCTATGGATTATCCACTGCACTATGTAGAGCCTCTGTTAGTTCTAGTGGAACCTTCTAGAAAGAAGTGACACAACACAATTGGTAAGAAACTTGAGGAAATTATTCAAGAGTTAAAGAAGAATGCTAGACCATCAATATGTTTACGGGTATCTGAAGCATTGCAAGTTGTTCCTACGGATCAGGAGACTACTAGTAGATTTTGAAACCAGCAAGTTCGGATGGAATAGAAACAAGCGTATACAGACCACAAACCACTAGTGGATGATGAGTATTTTGAGTTCTTACAAGAATCACATATCAAATTGTCATTGGGGGCCATACTTAAGCTAGTTCTAGCATTCCAAAAACAGTTACTACAACAACTATAGGAAAAAGTATTCACCTTCTTTGAGTCGGGAACCCTCCCTTTCAATTGTAAGGGATGTGCCTAAGAGGATAGTGGATTATGCGGTCCCTACGATCATAGTGCAGTACAAAAATAAAGCCATTCCAAAGGTTTTGATTGATGGAGGGTCTAGTATCAACATCACATCTACCACCACATGTAAGCAAATGGGCTAGAATAGAATAGCCCTAGCTCCCTTCTTTGTTTGGATGGCAGATCAATCACGGGTATAGCCAGTGGGGCTGGTTAAGGACATCCCTTTTGGTATTTAGTAGGTTCTATTCAACATTACATTTTTTGTAATGGAATTGAAGGGGCAAAATTTGGATTTATACTTGTTGTTGGGCTGCCTGTGGTTACAAAATGCTAAAGTTAGAAAACATTGGGATGAAAAGACAATTACCTTTCGAAGAGGGCATGAAAAGTTTTCTCTTCCATTAGAGAGGAGCATCATTGCCTTCCCGTGCATAAACCAGTATTATCAGAGCCTCTGCATATGCTAGATGGGTTGGAAGACGATGAAGAACAACAGTTTTTGGAAGCAAATAGGGATTTGCTATCTTTCAATGTGGTTGATGTGAATTCAATTATTAGCTCAGACTAGGACAATATGGTGGCCGTAGTTTGTACAGAATCCTTGGAACTACAAGATGAAGATAGTGTTGACCCAGTGATAAAAGACCCCATGGAGAGTGGAAAGATACAAGTAGAAGAAGATTCTTTGGAAGTGGTCAATTTTGCAGAGCCAAAGCGAGTTTGAATTTGTTCAAAGCTTTCTCCAAAATTCTGGATGGCACTGATAGCTTTATTGTAGCAATACAAAGATTTCTTTGCTTGGATGTATGCACACATGAAAGGCCTTGATCCGAAGCTTTATCATCATTGCATTTTGTTTAAGCCAGATGCCACCCTAGTCATGCAAGAGCGGTACCCGATGAACCCCAACTTTTCAAAGCAGGTCAAACACGAGCTAGATCGATTGATAAAAGTGGGCTACATTGTTTCTATTGAAATTCTAGAATGGGTATCAACCATTGTCATTGTTTCGAAAAAAAACAAGCAATTACGGATTTGTGTTAATTATAGGAAATTGAATGCGGCTACTATACCGGACCCTTTTCCCTTATCATTTTTGGAAAATATGCTTGATGAGGTTGCAGGTAGGGAAATGCATTCGTTTCTCGATGGATTTAGTGGATATAACCAAGTTTGAATGGTGGAAGCAGATATACCGAAAACAACATTTATCACGAATTGGGGAGTCTTTGCTTGCATAGTTATGTGGTTGGGATCATGAAATGCACCAAGCACATTCCAGTGGTGCATGCAACAAATATTTTCTCCATACTTAACATCATTCATCTGCATTTTCCTAGACAACTTTTCAATTTTTGGTGCAATGGCCACATATCTAAACCATTTATGGGCCTATTTCGATTCTTGTAGATAGGTACAGTTGTGCTTGAATCCAAATCCATCTACTTTTGTGGTTCAGTGCGGAAAGTTGTTGGGCCATGTGATTTCTGAAAAGGGCATTGCAATGGACCCAGAGAAAGTGAAAGTGATCCTAGAGACCCTAGCACCCCAAAATCCAATGGAGGTTTTACAATTTCTAGGGTAATTTTGGTGGCATGGTTGACATTTACAAGGGCTCGCACACATTGCCATCCCATTGAACAAACTTGCACATGTCCGACCGATAGAATTTGTGTGGACGGATGAGGCTCAAATTGTATTTGAGCGATTATGAAAGATGTTAGCTACCGCACCTGTGTTGAAAGCCCCAGACTAGACACAACAGTTCCATGTCTTCGTGGATGCTTCCGATAAAGCTATTGGAAGTGTCTTGATGCAAAAGGAAGAACACAGTTGGTTTCGCCTAGTTTACTATGCTAGCCGGTGATTAACAACTGCTGAGGAGAACTATTCCACTACAGAAAGGGAGTGCTTAGGGCTCATTTATTCAATCAAGAAGTTTCACCATTATTTGTTGGGGCTAGCATTCACTTTCCATGTGGACCATAGTGTGCTGCTATATTTAGTGAAACAGCAAAATTTGGTAGGTCATCTTGCCTAGTGGCTCCTTTTGTTACAAGAATTTGAATACGACATAGTTCACTGCCCAGAAGCTAGTCATGCTATTGCAGATTTCCTATCATGTATTGATCATGGAGAACCCCTTGATGGTGTACATGACACTCTTCCGGACGTAGATGTTCTTTCGGTGATCGAAGTTGAGAATCCTCCTTAGAGCTACCCCACTTGGTACGAGGAAATGCTCAGTTTTCTCAAAAATGGTATTGCTCCATCGTACTTAAGTTCAGCAGCACAAAAAAACTAGGACTCCGTAGTGGCAGGTTTAAAGTGATTATCGGATAGTTATACCATAAGGATCTGACCAACATTTGGATGTGCGACATGCCTCCACACAAGGTGCAGGCAGTCATTTCTGAGGCTTATGCAAGTGAGGCTGGTGGGCACTTGAGTCATTTGATTACAGTCCAGAAAATTCAGTAGTCCGGATTATGATGGATAATAATGTGCTCAGATGTGGAACAAGTGGTATGGAATTGTGATCCATGCCAACACACTGGCGAACCTCGCGTCAGTCAATATTTTCTATTGCAGCCAATTCTTCCACTGGAACTGTTCTAGAAATGGGGTTTGGACTTTATAGGTCCAATCAAACTACCTGCAGCACATGAACCCTATACATCTTGATCTATATGGATTATTGCATGCGATGGGTCAATACATGGGCAACCAAGCAACCTACTGCACGAACACTTGCAAGGAAATTGTAGAATGACATTTTTTCACGTTATGGCTTACCCTTAGAATTAGTCTTTGATCGGGAAACTCATTTATTCAATCAGTTAATTGTAGAACTTACTGTGGAATATCAGATTAAGCATAAATTTAGCCCCCCCTATTACCCACATGCAAATAGCTTGGTGGAAAGTACTAACAAAGTTTTACTTCACATGCTACAAAAGATGCTGCTAGATTCGACAGATCAATGGGAAATAATGCTCCTCACTGTCCTATGGGCATATTGGACCTCATACAAAGTGTTTGTGGGCAGCACACCTTTTAAATTGCTCTACGGACAGGAGGACATCCTCCAATTTGAATTTGTGGTACCCAGTCTCCGGATTGTGGTGCGGAAGAGATTGGTTCTGAAGGAGTCATTCGCCTACCACAAGGATTAGTTGCAGCAACTCGATGAATAGCGCTATCATAGCTTTTTATTGTTGCAACAAGTCTAGAGTTGATAGAAGAAGTGGCATGATCAGAATCTCGGAACAAAGATTTTTTGGCCTAGAGATTTGGTGTTGTACTTTCACTCGAAAATGAAGAGAAAGATGGGCAAATCAAAATTACGATGGACTCGTCCGTTCCGGATTCACAAGATGTACGGACCAGGGTCTTTTGGACTAGCCATGATAATTGGTGAAGTTCTCCGGACTATCATTAATGGGTCCAAATCACAGCCCTATCACACTTTCGGAGGTTGATGCAATTAAAAAAAATAAAAAAATAAAAATCACACACACACACACATATATATATATATACATATATATATATATATATATATATATATATATATATATATATATATATATATATATATATATATATATATATATATATATGCAAAATAAATAAACCCGATAGCGAGTATGCAATTGACTATATTAGGATCATGGATTTTTAGAAATCATGTGTGGTGTAACTACTTGACATGCAATAGTACATGCAATCAATGAGCGGCGGCAGCCACAATGTTTCAAATATGATAAGTGTTCCTTATTTTGTGAGCCAAAAATGAGTGCATATTCGAGAATCAAGATTCCATAATCAGCGATCATGGCTCAGACTCACAGCTCTCTACACAGGCAGGCCGAGCATAAAAAGGCTGCACACTTTGCCGAATTTGGATTATTTGGTGAGTTTGCGTACACAGCGACTACAATGAGCAATGTATCAGAGTGTTATAGCAACGAAGCTGAAAAGTAGTAGTGTAGCAATGGCCATTTTCTTCTTCAATTGCCACCTTCTGTACATCCCAAAGAAGTTGTCGCATGAGCAAAAGGATTGGTTTGAATGCAGAGGTCTTTTACATTCGCCATGATAGATTGGAGAAGCATATGACCTCACGCACAAGCCAAAGATATTGCAATGGACATCACCCAATAGGCCGAGGGCAATGACATCAATTCACATGAGATTAGTATTCAAATTGGGCAAGAGATTTATCAGTTGTCTTCTATGTTAATAGCCAAAAGTTTTAATGTTGCAAATGATGGGATTATATATAGCACTTAGTTTGTAGAAGTAGCAAAGATTTGCACATTGCTTGTGAAGCCCTGTTCAGGTGAATATTGATTCGCACAGCTCCCTCACGATAACCCTTTGAATCTTGGATTGTTATTAACGACAATGATCATTAATTTGCAAGCCAAGCACTATGGAGTATCACAATAGCTATATGCATTGGTAAAGGAATCTACAGAAACACAGGTTAATTGGGTGGAGATTTATTTTCGAAAATTGAAAAAGGAGGTACGAAGACTCTTCAGACGGACCAGCCAAGCAAAAAATATTGTTTTGGATTCTAAAGTGGGCGTAGTTTTTACTTTTCTTTTTTCGAAGGCCTCAGCATACTTACCTCGAGAATACACAGTATGCTCGGTAAAAGTTTTTTCTGTAGATTCTAAAGAAGAGATGGGCAGAGTGGAAACCTGTGGGGAACACTTCTCATGAGCAAGTGGAAACAGAGAGAGATAAAGAGGAGGAGTCGAGGAGGCGATAGGTGGAGGAAAATCAACGAAGAGAAGCAGAGAGGAAGGCCAAGGAAGAAGCAGAGAGGAAGGCCAGGGAAGAAGCGAAAAGGAAGGCAAGAGAGGAAGAGGGAGCACGACATCAAGAGGAAGAAGAAAGGCGATGTCAACAGGAGGAAGAAGAAGCCAAGGGAAGAGAATGGGAAGAAAGGAGAAAAAGGGCTATTGAGGAGGAAAGATGTCGAAAACAACAACAAGAAACAAGGAGATCATTTGGGAGGCTCATCCCGCAAGATTCCCGTGTTACATACATTTACTTCATGCAGACTTACAGACAAGTGGAAGATGGAGGAAGGAAAGATAAAGTTGCCCACAGTCCGATGTAGTGATATCATTTATCCCTAGACATACAATAATGAAATAGTCAGACCGGAACTACTCGGTGACTTGGCCAGAGGATTGTCATGGAGTGCAGTGAAATTAGAAGAATTTTCATAATAAGTATAATTCGATGGTTTTGGAGAAGGACAAATGGTTTACGAAAAGAGCCCATATGTTGGAAGAAATCAATGGACTTTGAAATGAGGCAAAAGCTGCAAGAATCGATAGTGCTTCTAGAGATCATGTTGTACATGAAGAAATCATGGATGCATTAAATGAATCTATCACCAAGAATAACACTTTGAAGGTAAAAATTGAAGAAAAATAAAAAATCATAGCCAAATTACAAGCGGAAGTTGGAGAGACTCAGAAGGCACAACATAAGCTTAGAAAACCAATAAAGAATTAGCTGCTAAGTTATAGAAGGTGGAGCAACAAGTGCAGGGGCTAAAGGAGAAAGTCAAAGAGCAGAGCAGTGAATTGAAGCGACAAAGTATATCAACTACGGAAGTGGAAGAGAGACTGGCAGTCTAGAACTCGGAGTTCACGACCTTAGAAGAGAAGCTCCGAACTGTGCAGGAAAGTTTAGATATGGTGATGGCACAGGTTGCAGGAATCCTGGATTTGGAAAGACAAGTCAATCAATGGAAGCAACATTGTGAGGATGCAAATATAGTTTTGGTAGATAAAGAAGCAGAGGTGGAGAAGCCTCGAAAAGATGCAACAATTTTGGATTTAATATGTAAAACGAAGTTAGATGAAGTGGTGAAGAAAACTACAAAGTATATAACTCAAATATCGAATGTTACTATAGCTTTTGACAAATTATTAGAGGGATTTCAGTAGTGTGTCCCTGAATTAGAAGCCTCTATAGTTAGCTATAGAAGTTCTAGTCAACAACTTTTAGACCCAAAAGAAGTTTTTGAAGTGGAAATACCATTAGTAGAGGAAAACCTTAGGGAAATGTTTAATGAGTTACATTATGACATAGAGCGAATTATAGCAGATTAAACTTGGAGAAAAAAGGATTTGAAAAGAAAGTTAAAAAGGATAAGAAAGGACGTTACTAGGAACAGAAAACGAGATAAAAAAATATTGAAAATCAAGAACTAAATCCAAAACAAAAGCATCATTGCAACAAGATCAGCCAAAACCTAGGGCAAGAAACAAGAATTTAAACTAAAGTCTAGGTAAGGACTTTAAAGTTAAAAGACTTTAGAAAGAATGAAATTAATCTTATTCCTTACTCGAGCATGTTAGTGGACTCTTCTATGAGGTTTGCTCCTCGTTGAGAGAAATTATTGAGCCTATCACCCTAGATATTGTCTTACACATACTAGAGAAAACTAGAAGAGAGAAAAAGGGGAAGCTTTTAAAAGCCCAATGATAGAGAAGCAAGGTGCATGAGTGGTGCAAGAATTTCTTAAAGAAAAAGGAAAATTCAACCTCAGAAATGTCACAAAATATTTAGATGCATTTGAAGATTAAGCATAGATCTAGGGGCTACCTAATGATATTTTAGTAAGTAGTCTTTTGATCAATTCTAGCCTTGTGATTCATGTTCACTTAAGTAAAGACATGGATGATTTTAGTAAGGCCTTAGACAAGATTTTCCACCTAGAAGATTTTAGTCAGCACATTTGGGAAATTTTTGAGATGGATTAATTTCTACAAACCCACGGCATCCCTAACTCATTCGCTTAATGAATTTATGAGGCGATTTTCTTAAATATCCCTAGATCATAGAGATACTTTAAAGTTGGATCTTTTAATACATTTCCTAAATATCCTAAGTCCTTAAAATAGGGATCAAGCAGAGAGAAGGATTGAAGATCCTAGTAAATGATATCGATTGTGAGATAACTAGTAGACAATAAGATGAGAGGTAGAGGTTGTTGCTCAGATAAAGCAACCACAGATTGTTCTTTATGATGGGCTAGTTCAAATCCAAGCAAGAGAGACACATGTGTCTATGGATCCAAATGTCACTATGACAATGGTTGCAACCATTGTTTCATGTACATGGACTCCTTTTGACCTCCAACTGAATATCTTGAGTAAATAATTTGAAAATGTGATGACTATGCAAGCTTCTCTATCAAAAGAGATGGACAATTTACATAACAAGGTGTACTCCATGGGTTTTCAAGATTGTAGAACAAGTCAGCCTATTTCCAGTCAAGTAAATCCAATGCAAACTATTGATCAAACCTTTATGATGCCACAAGTAGCCCCACTTGTGCAACTAGTAATGCAAGAATATCTTATGCCATGAGTTTAGCCAATTATCAAAGAAATGGTGGTCCAAATGAGAGATGAGAAGCTGGTAGAAAGAGGTGTGTATCATATGATGCAGAAGATAACTTATCCAATGCATGTGAGGACTTGGAGGAAGCCAAAGAACAACTAGTTGTAGATATATATTAGAAACTATACTACTTTAGAATGCATCTTCCTTTGCCTCTAGACTAGGGAAAAAATGGAATGAAAAATCTATATGAGAATTTTTATGCTAGAAATGCCAACACATCTACAAACACATGAGAATTTGTGGAGGCTACTGATCAAGAAATTGAAAGATATCAGTCTCAAACTAGTTACTCTATCAATGCCTTGGCGAGAGCACGAGATGCGATCATGTAGAAGACTGCCTTGAATTCTCTTGTTGATCAATCCTTTGTCTACTCTATTGTGCATGTTGAGGACAACAGAAGATGACATGAAATGCAAGAGCATAAAAAATTTCATACGGTGCACATCTAGTAGTGTTAAGTGTTGTGTTATTATATGCAAATTGTATTAAATGAATTTCCTCATCCCAATTACTTGGATTATCTAAAGAATAACAATGTAGTAAATCTAAAATAGTACTATTCATAGCTTCAATTTGCATGTTACGTTCAGGATGAGATGCAGAGATGGTCTATTTTGGAACCTAAATTTTGAAATAATGCAATACAAAAATGATTAGAATATCGAACATCTCGATCTGATAGAATAACTTTCGAAGAACCATGTGCAGAAAAATACATTTAATAAATAACTTAGTAGCTTGAGGTGCAGATAGAGTCTTTTTACAAGGAATAAAATATGTTTGTTTACTAAACCTATTAACAATTCTCCAAATCATATCATTATGAGATGAAGTTGTAGGAAGACCAGTAATAAAATTCATAGAAATTTGTTCCCATGGTCCATTAGGTATGGGAAGTGGCGTTAATAATCTAAACACTTTACCATGATGTCGTTTCACATGTTGAAACACAACGCAATGGGGAACATACCCTACAATATCCTTTTCCATATTTGGCTAAAAGAAGAATCCTTTACATGTATAAATAGTACTATGTATGCCCCTATGACCCATATACAGTGGTTCATGCATCTCTTTCATAAAAAATTCTTTAGAAACTTATTTGATGCATAACTTGTGTTGGAAATACAATAATCCAATACAAAAAATATACTGATCCTTATTAAATGTTGTAGATTTATTGAAAGTAGTCCATGTTTGTGAAAAATACAAATCAGATGCATAAGTAGGAACCATGTCATGAAATAAATGAATATGAATAGCAAAAATATTATTGATTTAAACAATATTTTTTTGTGGGGATGGGAAGCAACTAAGGGCATCGACCACAACATTAGCTTTGCTAGGTTGATATTGAAGGTAATGTTTCCAAAATTTTAAAGCATGCACAATAGCTAAGAGTTCATTATCATATGTACTATAATTCTTTTTAGAAGGTTTAAGTTCCCTACTTTCAAATGCAATGGGATGATCATTTTGCATGAATACAACACATATACCTAAACCACTAGCATCTGTAACTACATGGAAAGGTTGTGCAAAATTTGGTAATTGCAAAATAGGTGCATGAGAGAGTGCATGTTTGAGTTTTTCAAAAGATTATTGTTGTGCTAATCCCTATGCAAATTTTAACTTTTTCTTCAATAATAATGTGAGTGGAAGTACTAAATAAAAATAACCTTTTACAAACTTTCTATAAAAACTAGCTAACCCTACAAAAGAGCATACATCATTCAGATATTGACATATAGGCCATTCTTCAATTACTTTAATTTTCTTTGGATCTACTTCAACACCTTGACTAAAAACAATATGTACTAAATACTCTAATTCTTTTTCGAAAAAAGAACTCTTTTTAGGATTGGCGTAAATTTTGTTTTTACATAACAAATTAAAGACTATGATTTTCATGGTCATTTTCATTCTCACTATAGACAAGTATATCATCAAAGAAAATAAGAAGAAAAGCTTGTTAATCAAGGAAAACGTTATTCACCATACGTGCAAATGTAGCAGGTGCATTCGTGAGTCCAAAAGGAATTACCATGAATTGAAAGTGATGAGTTTGAGTTCTAAAGGCAGTCTTATAGATGTCATTTTGTGTCATTCATATCTGATGATACCAAGATTTAAGATCAATTTTGCTAAATGTACGTGCTCCACGAATTCTATCCAGGAACTCCTCTATCCAAGGAATAGGATATCTGTTTTTAATTGTGATCTTATTGAGTGCTCTATAGTCAATGCACATCATATAAGCCTTGTCTTCTTCTCCACTAAGAGAATAGGTGCTCCAAAGGAAGACAAACTAGGCCTTATAAGGCCTTTTTGGAGTAGATCATTAACTCGATTAGTTATTTCGTTTTGATGTAAAGGTCCATGCCTATAAGGTGCTTTATGGGGAGGAGAACTACCAAGAATTAAGTCTATACTATGGTCAAGAGATCCCCTAGAAAGTGGTAGTGTTAATGGAAAATTAGCCATAAAGCAATCCTTATAGGAAGCCATAAATGATTTATGTGCATTAGGAAGTGTATGTGTATAATCAATTATGTTATTGACCTAAAAAATACATGAATTGTGGCCTTTCCTAAATGCATATTTTAATTTAGTATGACTAATTAATGGAAATTGTTGGAAGTCATGACTTGCAGACAAAGAAATATCTTGATTATTAAGCTTAAAACTAATTGTGTGTTTATGATAATCAATGCATGTTTTATAATGATGATAAAAAGGCATGCCAAGTATAACATCATAGGACTACAAAGGAGCAATTAAGAATGTCCATTCATCTATGTATGAACCTATAGAAATGTGAATGTTATGCACTTCACTTGTAACATTATATCTATTTCCTTGAAATGAAGGCTTAACTTTATACATAGAAGGAAGTGGGTTTAGTTGGAGATCTTGCACAAGTGTATAAGAACTAACATCATGAGAACTACCATCATCAAATTGAGGAAATTGGAAGTTTTTGGCACCAATCTTGGAATGTGTGCCTTCTTCTTGAGCAATTATAATTGCCTTCACCACCCTAATTAGGTTGTTTTTCTCACTTTTCATTTGTTGGAGCAAAGCATCACATTCTTTTATCTCGTTTTGAGCATCAGGGGGTTCATGCTGTTAAAATGCACTTCTTCATTACAGGCATTTTAAGTTCTTTTGGGTTCTTGGGAGTGGTAGGGGTCTAACAAATCAGAGGCCCTGTAACTTGATTTTCCCGGTTAACTTATCCAAGTCGCAGTATGTTAATGTACAAAACTCTATTTAATACGAATCACTGTCAAGATTCTGGTTAGTCCTCTCACAGACTTACTGTTCTTACTCGGGTTAATACTTTCTCAGTACGTAGCACCGGAGTTATTCATTACCGTAATACAGATTTATGATCCTTAACTTAATGGGACTGTGTTAATCACAAGTTAATGTAATTAAACAAAGATGAAAAAACAGTAATACTCAAACTTCTCGAACACGGCACCACAGCAACTTCCCAGACCGCAATCACCCAGACAGACAGTCTGGCAATAGTGCTCGTCGTTACCGGAGAGTCACCACAATACCCTTTCATTAGTTGATAAACAGATACATCTCTTCGCAACAACCTTTCGGTTTGTGCGGTATGGGAAAAATATAGGGATTATAAAAAATACAGAATGCCAATCCGGCGGCTTACACTGGCACGCACGGTGGACTTGAACTCGCAGTGATACAAAATTTAGGGCTCATCTACTATACCCTGGATATACATGGTTCGGGCTAATTTAAAGGTTCTGGAAATTTTTTGCTTCAAACTATCGAGCATCTGCTTTAAAGTGTCAGGTTCAACTAACTGCGCATCAGTACAAACAGAACTGGCCGCAATGACTTGACTCAGCAAAATTTCTGTCTGCATCTACAAAAATGCCTCTTGCAGGTAGAAGTCATTTGCAAGGGCTGTGTCATGACTCAATTTCATGTCTTCAATCTGTTTATCAATTCTGGATAAACGTTCTGCTTGATACGCGATCTGCTTTTCTTTTCTCTCCAGTTCGTGGGCTTAATACTGGATAGTCTGGTAATATGCATCGCGTTCCTTTCAAATCCCTGCGGCCTCCTTCTGGAGTTGAGCGGTTAAAGTCATCTAGGTTTTAAGAGCAGAATTGGCTTCAAACAGATTGGCATTTGCGAGCTGGAGTTCTGTATTAGTTTGCTTGGCTAAATCAGCCATCTCCTATCCTTTTTGCACAACTTGATCTAGCTGGACTCTAGTTTCTTCCAATAAGTTCCCAAGTGCTACACGAACATCTTCTTTGTCCTGTACTAATTGTTTTAACTGGATAATCTCTGCATCACAAGCACTTAATAAATCATCTTTGGCTCTTAACTCAGCCAATGCAGCATCTCTTTGATTGATCAACGAATCCTGTTCAGCAAGTCTAGCCTGGAGCTGTTGAATCTGTACATGCAAAGCATGGTTTTCAGCTTTCACTGCATCTACTTCCTCTTGCAATGGAGTAATATCCGCTTCGAGTACATCAACCTTGTGTTGTAATTGTTGTCTGAGATTGTCAGTAACCTCCTTCATCTGCATTGGTAGTTGCTGCGACAATTGGATCAACATACGACCCATGGATGCTAACTCATTAAACATGGGGACCCGAAGAGAAAGAGGAGGGAGTGGCTGGGATGACGAAGCTGCTAGTAAGGGAGGGGAAGACGGTGGAGAATAAGTGGGAGAAGAAGATGAAGTAGCGGGTTCTTCAGGAACAATCGGTTGAATAGGTACAATGGGCGTAACCGAAGTCATTGGTGGAGGAGTAGGTATCAGGGTGTTGGGCACCAACACTATTGAGGTAGGTTGCTGCGTAGTCGCTTCAGTTCTGGTGATGACAGACTCCACCAAAGCGATCATTTCATTACGAATTTGTGCATCAATATCCTGCACATCTTCGGTTGTCTATTGCTGAAATTCCTCCTTAGTAGAAATTGCGTCAGATGTGGTGGTGGACGCACTTTGTTCCTGCTGCTTATTCAGAGAAGAATGCCCAGAAGATTCCAGATGGATTGAAGTAGCGGTGTCGTGGAAAATTTCTTCTTCATTTCCTGCGTTGGCGCCTTGCACTTGACTCTCAGAGGGGCTTATCCGTCTGCGTTTCCGGTGGAGAAGCTAGAAGAGATCTTCATCATCATCTTCTGTATCTTCGAGCACTTGGGCAGATTCTTCATGATACAAAATTGGAGCTCTTGGTGGGGGTTGTGCTGCTTGAATGGCGGGGAAAAAAAAGGTAAGGATATGTGGTAAACGCGAACGCGGAAGATCTCCCTTGTTAACGTGCTTAATAACCGTAACGCATTCACAGTGAATGCACCGGAAATAGAAAGAGGCAAAGTTAACAGTCTCACGAGAAGCCATGTCAACCATCGAGTAAAAGGGGTGAGAAATGCCATAAGTACGTTTCTGTAAATTAAGGATAGCCACTAGAAATTGTAAGGCGGTACATTCAAGGTCAGGGCGACAGAGAATGGCGTACTCATTCGATGAGTGCTGTGGGAACAATTCTACCATAGTTGCAATAGGAAGGAGAGGACCATTCTCTACGCCTTCCAAGGGCGGAGGAAATGCTTCAGCAAATGACGCTAACGTGATTACTACACGAGACAGTAAACATGTAATCGGCCTACTCTGCTCGATAGCAGGTGTGGCAGCTATGGCAGATATGATTTGCGCATAAAACGGGTGACACTCCACTGAATGCCAAGGCAATTTAGCAAAGTTCAATAGGCCTCGGGTTCGCAAGAACTCACTCACGTCAAGAGTAAGTCCCTCACGAAAGGCAGCAAAATTAGCTAGAGCCTCCATGATGCGCACACGAAGTCACAAAAGCACAAATACGCAGTAAACACAGAAAACACAAAGCACTCAAAGCACACAGACACAATAGCGATTAACAGCGAAAAGAAGAAGATTAAGTAGATACTCAGCAATGGAAGGCGATCGAAAACCCTAATCATCGCGCGGTATTGAGATGATAACCTTCATAATTACGGCGGGCATGCATGAGCAGAATCAATAACACAGACGGCGATTAATCATGAGGAGGTAGCAAAACAAGGAGTTTTACGGTCTTTATTCAACCAACATGCAGAAATAAAAAGAAAGTAAGTGACACGCAAAAAAACGAAGAACACATCAGCGAGAATCAGGCGCTTGGTGATACGGCCGCAACTTTGAACCATTGATCACTTTAGGAAGAGGAACTCCAGTCAAGGTAGTCAACCAAAAGGTAGTTGGTCCCACTTGCTCACTAATCCGGTAAGGACCGAACCACCGTAATTAAAATTTCCCAGCAGAACGATTTGATTTAGCGTTATAAAACAACATAAGTTGGCCCACCATAAACACAAGAGTCTTGAGGAAAAAATCATGAGTCCGGGCTTGCCGCAACTGAACTTCATGAAGAGTTAGAAAGCTTTCCCAACGATGTTCATCCAAGTCTCTGAGTGCTTCCAACCGAAATGGCAAAGAGTCGTCGGGTAATAATTTCTGAGTGATGGCCACACGTAAGTTGGGCACTACAATTTCCATTGGCGCGATTGCTTCCAACCCATAAGCAAGCTTGAAAGGTGTCAGTCCGATTGCAACTTTGTATGTAGTCCGGTATGCCCATAAGACTGCAGGCAGTAACTGATCCCATCTTTCTGGTGATTCCACAATCAATTTGTGAAGCATACTTAACAGCATCTTGTTGGTACTTTCAGCTAAACCATTAGCACGAGGATAGTACGGTGAACTGAATTTATGCAGAATTTGAAAAGTGTGTGTTAGTACTCGCATTAAATTGTTAGCAAAGTGTGTTCCTTGATCTGTCATAAGTTCTAGAGGTAATCCATAACGCGGGAATGCGTCCTTCATCAGGCATTTTGCCACCGAAATAGTTATAGCAGACCGTAAGGCCCAAGCTTTTGCCCATCTGGTAGCGTAATCTGTGCAGGTCAGAATGTAGCGATTGTTGCTAAGGGTCGTTGGAGGTGTGATTGGTCCAATAAAATCAAGACCCTACTTCTGAAAAGGTTCCAAAGGTAATACAGGTTGTAGAGGAAAAAAGTGTTTCTGTAATGGCTGTCCAGCCCGTTGACAAGTATCGCAGTGATGCACAAACTAAAGGACGTCTTTATACATGGTTGGCCACCAAAGCCCACTTTGTAAAATCTTCCGATGAGTGAGATCTGCAGCAAAATATCCATCGGAGGGTATTGAATGTGCCATAGTGATGACTGAGTTTGCTTCATGTGGCGGAATGCAGCGAAGTAATACACGAGTGTGGTCCATATAGTACAACTGTCCTACCAGCAACCGGAATCGGCGACTATAAACTGCAATCTTCTGTTGCATAGCAGGAGGTGTGTGAAGAGGAAGACATCCATGAGTCAGGAAAGTTAACAACATATCATAATAGGTAGGCTCCTCATGATGTTCAAGAGATTCGTCACGAGCTGGTTCAGCAGCATAAATTGCTGGTGTGGTATCATCAACGCCCACCGGAGCTTCGCCGGAATCCAATCGAGAGAGAAAGTCTGCTAAGGCATTGGTTGTACCTGGTCGATGAATCACTTTGTAGTCGAACTCTTGTAGCAATAAGACCCAGCGAGCCAAGCGACCACCTAAATGTTGCTATCGGACCAGATATACAAGTGCAGCATGATCCACGTGAAAGGTGAATTTTTGGCCTAGCAAATAATGCCTGAATTTCTTTACAGATTACACCAATCCGAGACATTCTCATTCAGTCACAGAATAATTCCTTTCCGCAGGAGCGAGTCGGCGACTTGCATAGTAAACAGGCCGAAACCATTTGTCTGTTTGCTGCATTAAAACACTGCCAATGGCTATATTCGATGCATCTACAAAGACATGGAATGGGCATTCCTAATCAAAAGGTTGCAAAATGGGAACCTGCGTCAATAATCCTTTTAGACGATCAAATGCAGTTTGGCATTCCAAAGTCCATTCGAACTGTCGTGGAGTACTAGTCATTAGCCGATTTAGTGGTGTTGCTAAATGGGCGAGCCACCGTAGATGCCTGCCATGCCACCGGATGCATAACCTCTTTTGGTGTTGTAGGAACGGGTGCTTCCAACACAGCTGCGACTTTGTCCGGATCAACTTGGATACCTTGTGCCGATATGATATGTCCAAGGAGTTTACCACAAGACACCGCAAAAACAGATTTTGACGGGTTCAAGCAGAGTCGGTATTCACGACATTTCTCAAAATAGCACCGTAAATGATACAGGTGCGCCGCAATCTTGCCGAATAAGGAGAAGTCATCTAAATAGACTTGCATAAAAGTGGTTAGTTAGGGTGAGAAAACTTCCTGCATACAACCTTGAAATGTGCTGGGAGCATTCCGTAACCCGAACCACATGACCGTACAAGCAAAAACACCCCACTTTGTAATGAAAGATGTTTTCGGTATGTCATGTTCAGCCATTCTGACCTGGTTATAACCACTGTAGCCATCCAAAAAGGAGTACATCTCATGCTCGGCCACTCTGTCAAGCATTGTGTCAAGAAAGGGAAGAGGAAACAGATTAGGTACCGTGGCCTCATTCAGTTTCCGGTAATCCACACAGATTCATAGCTACTTATTTTTCTTAGGAACAATAACGATCGGAGATATCCATTCAGCGTGTTCTATTGGTATGATGAATCCCACCTTCAATAACCTATCGAGCTTTGCTTTGACATGTGCTGCATAATTGGGATTCATGCAGTAACTGGATTGTCTAATTGGCTTCGCTTTCGGCTTGAGCACGACTCAATGTTGATAGATTCGCGGATCCAGACCTTTCATATCCTGATAATCCCACGCAAAAACATCAGAAAACTCACGCAGGAGTCGGATCAAATCTTCTTGAAATGCCTCGGACAATCCTGCCTTAATCGTAACAGGACACGGGTTGCTTTCATCACCCAAGTTATAGGTTACTAACTGGTCTTCCGGGACATAGAATTGATGAGGTTTCCCCAGATCGTCAGCTGACTATAAAAGTTGTTGCAGAGTGGCTTCATCCATAGCAACATTATCATCTACATCCATGTCTCCGGTCACGGGAACAACCGTACAGGCTGCCGGACTCTAGTTGTTTGCGACAGATTGCAGATCTATAGTACCTAAGGAAATCAGATCTTTATTGTTCTTCAGAAACGCTTCTTCTTCATCGTCAAATAAGCCATCCAACATGTGGACTGGCTCTGCTACATAGGGCTTGGCATGAAGCTCACAGGGTTGAATGGCATCTAGTTTGACAACATATTTATGGTGATTATCTTTAAAAGTCAATTCCTGTGCTAACCAATCCTCCATAACTTTTGCCTGTTTCAACCATGGTCGACCGAACAGAAGATTATAGTCGAGGCTAGATTCTGGTAGTTCTAAGACTACGAAAGTCATTTTAAACGTGCTGCCCTGCAAAGTAATGGGGATATTCCTTACGAGTCCCACCGGATGAACTCGGGATTGATCTGCCATTCTAACAAAGAATTGAATGGGCTCGATTTGGGTCCACCCTAACCATCAATTAAGACTTGCGTAATCTTATGATTTTTATGCCATACTGTAATTAAGGGGACTGAATGATCCGCCGTAGAATCAGTTTCCGGTTGTATTGTTGCAGTCGTCGGAGTACTGGGAGATCCAGGACTAACTTGTTGTTGAAACTGTTGCCTAACTCCGGCCACCAAGGCGAGTAGTTGCCCCAAGGGGAGTGTAATTGAAGCCTTAGAGAGAATATCCCATACCTGCTCTGTTTGAGTTGTACTCTTCACCGATTCTGATGATGATTCTCCTATTACTAGAGTACAGTCTTGTTCATGCGCTCTCACCTTTGTCAGGGGAACCTGTGTCACCGGAATTGGATCGGAGAACACGGTAGGCTCTTTGGTGGTCCATTGGCTGGCTTTGGTATACATTCGATGTTGTTCACGGATGCCAGGTTCAAACACCTCAGCTGCAGGTTGCAACTGCTTACCGGATCTTGTCTGGACCACTGCTGCTTGCGATTCTACAAGTGAGATATAGACCATGTTGGTCATCGGATTGTGACGCTCTTTCTTTCTTTTATCATATTCGGCTGCATCCTTGCAGAATCTCCGGATGTGGCCAAGTTCACCGCAAAAGTGACAGCGAGGTGGTGGCAGAGAAGTACCTTCCGGTGATGTACCTGTCTGCCAGCGATTTGTATTGAAGTTAGTACTCCGCTGTCCCCGATAATTCCTGTATCCTTGCGATTGATTGTTTCGCATCTGCGGTGGCACGTAGTGAGTTGTTGGCTGTCCTGTTTTCTATATAATGGCATTTACAGCTGCTCGTCCCTGCACTTTGGCATTATACGCACAAGTTTCGGTGGAGTGTCCGATGGTATTGCAGATGGCGCAATACATCTGATTAAGGGCATAGGTAGCACTGGTATGCCTTGGATTTTTGCACTTAGTGCAATACATCTGTTTAGCGTGATCATCTGTAACGTTTTTACTGGCCTTCAACCACTCCTAGTCTTCGGTGAATCCTCCAACCTTATGCTCTGGTTGGAGGGTCATCGCTATAATAGCATCCAGTGTCATAGCTCCCACACAGCGGATGATCATAATTTGTCGTAGCTATGGGGTCAAACCATTAATGAACCACTGGGTTATAACATCATCCGGTAAATTAGCATGTGCCGGAGGCAATTGTCTTAAATGAGTTCTAAATAATGTGGCATATTCCTGAACAGTCTGATGCGGCTTCTGCCTATTGTTCTGCAAGTAATCGAAGATTTCGGCAGGATTTTTCTTCAATCGGAATCTCTGCAAAAACGCATCCCTTACCGCCTCATAGGTAACGAAATGATTGAAATCATACTCTGTTAACCATCGAGCTGCTTCATTGACTAATGTTGACTGAAATACGATGGCCTTGTATGCCCGATCGGGTGGATGGTTTAGCAGTGCATAACTTATTTCAAAGGTGCGTACATGGGCATGAGGATCGTCACCTAGAAATCCACCGAACTTTGTGTAAGTTACCCCTGTTGGAACCCGTCGAAGTGGAAGGGGTTGTTGCTGTTGCTGCTGTTGTCGTTGCTGCTGCTGCTGCTGTTGCTGTTGACCACTCATAGTGCTAGTTGTGGTACTGTTGCTATCTCCTGAGTTCTGAGGTGGCGTTTCTTGACCTTCAGAGTCTGTATGGTCAGATTGTCACCTTCCGGCTTGAAAATAGCATTCAGTCTCTTACGGATCTCCAAATCAAAGAACCTATCCTCAGCTTGGATATCCCAGGTAGGCAAATTTTCCCCGAACAGTGGTGTCCGGAATGAAGATTCACCAGAAAGTATCACACTATCACCGCAAAACTGTAAATTCCCTGCAACTGGGACCGAAGTGTCATCGGAATTTGTCGAACTTTTCCCAAAACAGGGTATTCTTTCACTGACAATGATCTCTCTGGGTAACACAACTTTATCCACGGAAAGGGTCGAATCCTGACCAGACGGTGTGGGGTCAACTACGCATTACATCCCTGTACACTCCAAAGTTATTGTACCTTCTGCAGACTATTCCAAAATTACACCGGAATCTATCGGAATGGCAGCACGGGTCACCAGAATGGTACCGGAATCACTGCTAGCTGGCTCTGCTCCTTCGACGACTGGGCTCAATCGTTCTATGCTTCTACCTCCTGGGGGTGTCCCTAATAAATTTGGTACCGCCCAAGGTTGCTGGTCTCTTCTGTACTTCGGATAAGACTCGCCGGACCGAGTAACCGACATATATCACCTTTGCACCAATTGCGTACTGCACCACCTTATTGTTGATTCACAATCTATGGACACCTTCCCACAGACGGCATCAGTGTTAAAATGCACTTCTTCATTATAGGCATTTTAAGTTCTTTCGGGTTCTTGGGAGTGGTAGGGGTCTGACAAATCAGAGGCCCTATAACTTGATTTTCCCGATTAACTTATCCAAGTCGCAGTACGTTAATGTACAAAACTCTATTTAATACGAATCACTGTCAAGATTCTGGTTAGTCCTCTCACAGACTTACTATTCTTACTCGGGTTTATACTTTCTCAGTACGTAGCACCGGAGTTATTCATTACCGTAATACAGATTTATGATCTTTAACTTAATGGGACTGTGTTAATCATAAGTCAATGTAATTAAACAAAGATGAAAAAACAGTAATACTCAGACTTCTCGAACACGGCACCACAGCGACTTCCCAAACCGCAATCGCCCACACAGACAGTCTGGCGATACTGCTCGTCGTTACCAGAGAGTCACCGCAATACCCTTTCATTAGTTGATAAACAGATACATCTCTTCGCAACAACCTTTCGGTTTGTGCGGTATGGGAAAAATATAGGGATTATAAAAAATACAGAATGCCAATCCGGCAGCTTACAATGCCGCAAAAGCTCCAAGTGTTGCTCAAGTAGTACCAATGGTAGGGGTGATGTACCAAAATTGTATGTGGTATAGGTAGGGTCCATGGCCTTATATAGAACCAAAACCTATTGCTAAACATGTGAAAATAGTTTTAGCAATATTGGAATTCAAATAGAAAAGGAAAGGTTTTTTCTTGGAAATGTAAAAAGAAGTAGAGAGATAGAGGAAATGTTAAATATAAGTTATAAGAAATGGGGTATGAACACGTGAGAATAGGCTAGTGGATAAATCATATCTCTTTCAAGTGAGAGATGGTGGGTTAAAATCCCCTACATGATAAATAGGGAAATAAGTAAGCTCTTATTGCTATTCATTAGTTAGAGAGGATTTGTGCATAGCCAACGATTGCCAATGGAACCAAAAGGAACCAAGAGAACCATGAGTGCCACAAAAGCCAAAGATTCCATATTTCTATGCCTTAGTGAATGCCTTAGTCTAACCAAACCAGAACATGGACAAGGCATAGTGCATAGTGCACAGTATAACAACGTGACAGTGTGACAGTGTCACAAGGACAAGGCACAGTGCATAGTTCACAGTATAACAATGTGATAGTGGGATAATGTGATAGTAAATAGTAGAGAGTTGACAATAGCATATTCACAAAACACATGCAAACATGATTTAAATTAAAAAACCTGAATTGAAAAACACAAACCTAGATTGGATGAGAATAAATGAATCGAAGGAGGTGTCAAATCATGAACGGATGTCAAGAAGTACACCTTCGCAAATACACACAAGCTTTGATACCATTGTAAACTAGATCTTGTAGACACACCTATCTAGAGATAATACAATAACAAAATCTCACATGAACAGACATAGAATAGAGAGAGACAAGATTGAACATAAGGTTGGGTACACCCATATACTTTGATGGAGGAGTCTCTTAGAGTACGTGTACTTAGAGGTATTTTCATTACATCCTGAATAGAAGATACATGAGGGTGGCACTTTGAAAAGCATGCGTTTACAAAAAAATTTCTTTATTTACAAAATGTCACTTTCTAAGCGATCTACTATTTTTAGAAAAATATATAAAATACTATCTTCTTCAAAAATATCTGAGTAAATCCACGTGTATTCACACCCTCATGATTTTTCACTTGGTAATCAAAACACAATCGCATTAAAAAGCTCAAGAAATTAAATTCCATTTAACATTCCATTATTCCATAAAGTATAATATACTAAAGTTTAAATATCTTCATAAATATCTGAGTAAATCCATGCACATTCACACTCTTATGATTCTTCACTTGCTAAGTCAAAACATAATCACATTAAAAAACTCAAGTCATCAAAATCAATTTAGCATTCTATTATTCCATAAAGTAGTGATACTTTACTTGGGCTCCTTCTTGAGTGATGTGAACTCCATCCACAATCGGTTCTTCATAGCCTTGGTGCTTGAAGAGAAGAATGCCTCCAAAGAATTCAAGGTCTCTTCTGATTTCTTACAAATGCTAACATGAGGAATTAAGAAATAAGAGATAGAGTTTATAATTTATGACCATTCCATTGCATCCTTTTCACACCATGTGTTTAACCTTTCATGTTCTTCTTGAGTTGGTTTTCCTTTTGTTCTTAATATAGGCATCAAATCATCTTTTGAGATGTATCCATGTAGGTTTTTCCCTTGCAAGTAAATCCTACATGATTAGAGACCATTTTAAATAGTTTCTTTGATCCAATTTATCAATTGATGATAGGAATCCATTCCCCATAATGTCAAACCTATGAGTATGCTCTAATACCACTTAGAGTACTGATGGACAATATGCAGAGATGATATGGTCTTGGAAAAAACCAGCTTTAGAACAACCTAACTAGCACTTTGAATCTTTACTAGACTCTCTAAGATTCTAATATATGCAATAATGCCCTTATACTAGTTTGGAACATGAATCTCAAAAGTTTATGTCAAAATAGATAACTGTAACACTCTTAGTCCAAGGGAAAGTGCCTATACTCAATGATATTTTGCCTAAACTTTCTGATGTTAGGTCAATGTTTATCACCCAAAGTTCCCAATTTCACTCCAATGCAACCTTGGAGAGGATGAAAAAATAAGTGCAAAAATAAGTATCCAACCCCAATGATCCCTTCTAACAACCTCCCTCTCTCTCACTCTTGCCCATACATGTGCCCTCATGCACTCGCACACACACACACACACTTTCTCTTTCTCTTTCTACCTACTGTCTGTCACTCTTTCACACACCTACTCTCAAACATGCACACGCTCGCTCACATTCACCTATAGATACTCACATGCATACCCTAACACATGCACTCTCAACCCCCTTTCAACCACTTACTCTCTCTCTTTTACCCACTCCCGTATCTTTTCACACACCCACATACCCCAACCATACACCCACACTTACACTTATACACACACACACACACTCTCGCACCCTCTATCCTCTTTAACTCTCTTCCCCTTTCACATACCTCCACATACACTCGCCTGTGCATTCTTACACATACTCACAACATGCACATTCACTCTCTTACACTCTTTATACTCACACTTACTGTAGCTCAGTGATGAGTAGCACCTCCTTTAATGTCAATCCGGGAAGATGTGAGGATGGTATGAAGACCTCGAGCAAGTGGAGGCACAAGTGCGTGAGTGAGAAGCACACAAGCATGCACACACATACACGCACACGCGCACACACGGCAAGACAAAGAGTGAGAAGCAATGGAGTTCTTAGATTACTTTCAAAAAGCTCTTACAAGTTCATTTCAATTACAATCCAACCTCAAAAATGAGCTCTCTAGCTCCTTTTATAGTTTTTGACTAGCTTTGGCCCTGTTCAGACCTAGTGTCTGACCTAGTTAAAAATTAGGTTCTAGGGCTTATTAGAGGGCTCAAACGAGATCTAAAAAATATGAAAATTGGCAGGTAGATACTTCTAAAGCTCCTCAAGCTCAAGGACTCCTTGGCTTGCACAAAATGGAGCTACAAAAATACGAAATGATATTTACAATGGTTTTTAGTGATGAAAATCACTATTAGTGTAGGGATTTTCTCTATTGATTTGTCATACATACCTTTGAGCTCCCTACTTGCTCTTTCTTCTTGTGTGCTCAACTCCTTGATGTCTGAAAAATTTAGATGGCCTACTTGCCAGATCTTCTTTGACTGCCATGTCTGCTTGTGCTGTCCCTTCGCTCTGACTCTCTTCGTCTTGTGGCTCCTTCGGTTCCCTGACTACTGCCAACACCCCCCCCCACTCTCGCGTCTGTCGCTGCTGACAGACCCTTGTCTAGATGTTCGTTGAACGTAGTATTGGACGACGTCAGCAGCGAGGTGATGTTCTTCTAATCCGAGCCCCCGTGCTAGATCTGTTAATAATGCGTCCCAATTCACTGGTCCTGGTACGTCCGGGTGTGGCACCCGTAGTTGTTCTGAATGTATGGTTCTCTCCACACCGAATAAGTGGAGGAGATGTGAAGGCCTGGGTACAAAAATTTTTGAGTGATATTCCCAGAATCCCGTTATGAACATCTCCTCGAAAGTCTGTTTAAAACAAGCGGGGAGGTACTTTATTCTGGCGTGCCAAGCATATATTACTTCTATTGATGGGGTGGTGCTCATGTCGTAAACTAGGTCTTGGTTGCCTGTAACGAATCCTGCTCCTGAGAAGTGGGGATCCTTAATGTTTTTAAATGTCCAGAATGTGATCAGCATTAATTCAAATATTTTCATACACATTTGTGCCATCACATCGGGTGTATTGCGTAGTCGAGTGCTCCAGTTTTTGATAGTAGAAATCATGTAATTTACAGTGGGATCAGGTCCTCGTGGAGGTGCTAAATAAACATAATTTAGCCACTTGGCACAGCCCTTGATGTTCTTAACAGCAATGGTGAATTCGGGCCATGTGCGTCTTCGTAGGACTGGGGCATAACAAGGATTGTACTTAATAAAGAGGGGCATGTTATTCCAGGTTCGTACCATTTCAGGATGAGTCTCCAAGAGACGGATCCTCCAAGTGGGTTGATGAATAGATCCTCTTTTTGCACTCTCTGGTATATCGTCGGGGCCAAACTGGGTGGCAAAGGTGGGGGCCTTCCCACATTGTCATTGGATCTCTGCATTGTAATCAGCCAATAATATGCAATATGGCACATACTGATCATCATTGGTCCCTATCCACCTGTGATGGGACATACGTCTGAAATACTCGGACTTGATGACAGTGTCTTCTAATTTGGCTAATGATTGGATTTGTATTGCTACTCGTTCATCGTGGGTGTTCGCTGTCTTCTCTAATGTCTGAAGCCATTCAGGTGCTTCCACTTCTAAGGTATCCATTCCCTCTGAGGTTTGTTGCCCTCCTGGCATTGGCATAGGAACGTATGGTTCCTCGTACGAATCATCTACCTCAATGGGAACCAAGTCTTCTGGCTCAGGTTCTATAACTGGAGAGGGTTGCCTTTCATACTCTAGTAACTTTTTCTGGAGCTCAACCACCTGCTCTGTCAATGCCTTCACTTCCTCTGAAGTCGAGGCCGGTTCTATTACCTTGGTTGGAGCCTCCTGTTCCTTGAGCTGGCCACGTAGCTCATCACGTTCCCTTTCCAACTCATCATGAGCATCTAATAGATCTGCATAGCTTTCCAAGATGGTCTTCATTGTCTCTGAGGGTACGGCTTTAAACTGCTCTGGATCAATTTCGTGGGGAGAGCCTTCCATTGCTGCTTCTAGATTTGCTTCATTTTGCTGCTGCAGTCTCTTGTTCTCTTCAAGGGCGGCTGCCATGTGTTTTCTGAGGAGTGCCAAGTTACGCCCGACTCTGAGATTATCAGCTTGGTATAACTCCAGCAAGGCCTCGAGTTGTTTGGTGCCCGGCTGTTGTGATGGTTGGGGAGTTTCTAGGAGTGTTTGGTGGGCATGTTCGAGCGTGGTGTAACGTTGGTTGAGTTCTGCATTTTCTTCCTCGATCGCTGGGAGGCGGCTCTGAAGTTTCTGATTGGTAGTGATCACTTGATGATAACGATCGTCGAGAGCTCGATACTCATTCTGAAGTTGATAGACACATTGATTTAAAGCTAGAAATATACTATTTACATTAAATGATGCAGGGAGAGATGAAGATGCAGGGGAAATGGGGACGGGAAAGGGAGTTGTGAATGATGTGGAGTCAAGTGGAGATGTGGGTGGAGGGGGTATGGGGGACGGAGGTTGCATGGGGGAAGGGAGTGGTGCTGTGGCAGGAGATGTTTCCATAGTGTCAAATGTTTGAGTGACCGTGTAGATGGGGACCGTGGGTGGGGTGGATGTGACGTTAGTGAAGAGAGTGGTGAAGGTGGGCATAGTGACTCCCCCGAATTGGATTCCCGGAGAGAGTGGAATTACCATGACGATTGTGGTGATAGTGGACGTGGTGGCGATAGTGTCACGTGGTGGAGTGAGTTGTGTAGTGAGAGGTGGGGAGGGTGGTGACAGTGGTGCTTCCTGATGTTCGTCTGTTTGCGTTGTATTTCCTGGTGCTGATACGTTGATATGAATTTGTTTCCCGGACCTCATGGGACGGGCGGGAACACCTTTCTCAAATCGGTGAATGTAGGCCATTGCCTCATGAATGGCCTCATCCAATCCTACTGCATCGGCATGTAGGTTGATGGACTCGATGAACATATCATCCACACCTTCCTCTGCCAGCAATTGGTTCATGAGTTTCTTGCCTGCTTCAAGTGACATTTTATGTTGTTCTTGAACTAGCTTCATGGTTCGATATAGTCTTTTTATTTGTGCCGAATAGGCTGGGGCACTTGCTAACTCTGAAAGTTCATCATACTCTTGTTCTTCGTAGGCTTCTTCCTCTTGTTCGGTCTCTTGTTCATCTACGTCGACTTCTACAACTTGCGGTCGGGTGGGGGCTGACGTTGTTGTATGGGTTTGTGGTTCCTGAGCTCGCTCTGTTTCCGTTTCGAGATTAGAGTCGTAGATTAGTCTAGCCACTTCTTCATCAGTGAGATCATTGAGAGTAAAGCCCTGTGGAAATTCCAAGTCTGATGGGACGGGTGGAAACACCAGATTGGGTCCCTTTGTACTTGGTCTTGGTAGCCGAATGGTGAATGGTCTAATGCGTCATGTCTGGGGAGGGGTAATTTCTGGTGTAGCGGTGGCTCCCCTTGGTTGAGCACAGGGTAATTGGACTCCCCCTCTCATCTTCTTTGATGGAGGACCTACCGCTGATAGCCTTCTCTGGAACTCCTGGGCCCGGGACCATACGAGTGCCCGCTGAATAGGCACGTCATAGGCTAGACATCGATAGATTATTTTGGTCAGAGCACAACACCCGTGGAGCACATTTTTCTGCTTCTTGTTCCACCATTGATGGGCTAGGTGGATCTGATCTATGATCCAATGTGGTACGTTGATAGGGAGGTTTTCTGTCTCTGCCAAATACAAGCTAAACCATATCTTCTTTGGTGGCATGGTGAATCTTTCCTGGGCTAGAAAAGCAAAATGCTGCATGACGGTCCGTAGGTGAAGAGCGATGGTCGGTGTCATTGCTACCATATCCTTCAGCTTATTGAGATCTTTATGTTTCATTCTGCCTGGAACCATTGTTTCCTTTTCAGTAGGAATGTGCATACCATGCATGTCCAATGCTTCTCGTACCAGATTGAGGGTCAGTTTGAATCTTTTAAGTTCGTGGCCCGGCAACAGTGAGGTAACACAAAAGTGCTGTCGCCTCCCTTGGCCCTGCTAGGAGTGATGGTACTGATAAGATAAGAACAACGTAAGAAATCTGGCTTCGGTAAGTGGGCCCTGAAATAACTGTCCAGGCCCGCTTTGGTCCATACCGAACGCATTACTTCGGCATTCTGATAGCTCTCAAATTCGCGCGTGAAAAAATGGTAGCGTCCCCATTTGCCATTAAATTCAATTTCTGCTTCCCAGAAGTAGGTGCCGTCACCCAATGGCCCTGCCACATCACTGAACCAATGAGCATGTTTGCCCACTTGAGAGGTGTGTCCCTGAGGAGGATCCTGAACTGGGAGCACATGCACAGCTTGAAGTTCTTGCGGTCTTTCGGTGAGATGTGGTTCGAGGAGGAGTGTTTCTATATCCACAATCTGTGCGCTGGATCCGGCGTGAGAACTGGAACCTCCAACTTCTGCCATGGCACTGCTTGCTTGTTGGTTCTGTGAGAATATAGAACCATGTGTTAACATTGTAATGGACAGAATGCATGGGCGAGGTGGATCTTCCCATCTCCATTCAAGACGAAGTGATGACAATCAAAGTACTAGTGTGTCAAGATGAGGACCTCACTGAGCCTCTTGTCTTGGGTCAGGACTGGATCTATGATCATGCAGTCAACCTCAACCTAAGAACTGGGCTTCTTCAGGTATGGGTAGATCATAGCCAAATTACAGTTGAATTGGAAAATGGGGCACCCAAGGAACTAGGCAAGGCACAAACTCCTGGTCCTTCTAGGGACGCACATGAAGTTGACAATGCTATTTTTGTCCAAAACTGTATGATGTAGAAAGAGGCTAATCTCAACAACGGAGCCAGGGATAAGAAGGCACTCCCTTCTGTTCCAAAGGCCAGAGGGATGCAGCAACCAAAGGCAGATCGAATACAGAAGAAGCAGAACACTACCTATAATGGAGGCCAAAAAAAGGAGCAAAGCAGATTGTTTCAGCCGAGGAAACAAGTATGGAGGCAAAAAGGCGAACACCCTGTTCCGACCAGGCCAACACCACGGCCAAAACCTCTTATTAGTAATCAACAACGCAACACTAATAAGAAGTCCTTCATAAATTCTTCTGTGAAAGTGAAGTCTATTTGGGTACCCAAGAAGTCAATGAAAGCCAGCCCACAATCACGACAAATCTGGGTGCCTAAGGCTTGCTTGCGGGCTCAAATAGCTATACCAAGGCCAAACCCTGTACAACATGTTTCACTCATGCGAACATCTGAGGCCCAGTCTTACACATCACGCACTAACACGTATTCTTCCAGGAGCATAAGTAGAATCACTTGTAGATGGGTCCCTAAACAGCCCCCTTTTTCAAGTAAATACCCTATCACACTCTCCAGAGCCTCCACAAAGTCAAAATCAAAACTTATCCGTTGCATTTGGCAACCTAAGACTTGTAATAAACCCCCTGACCCTTCCTTTTAAATTCACATCCAACTACTAACTACATCACTCACACACCATAGCTTTCCATTTAAGCTCTTCTCTTCACTAACTGCACACACACTCATCGAGCACTCACTGACCCACTGACTCATCATCTACCTCATGTTAATGTTGTAACGGGTTCCTATGAGATATGCTTGTAGGGGTTTTACCTCCAATTGCAGCTGCTGGCAATAAGAAAGCCGAACTGCACTTGTGGCTGCTCCTGAATCAATTAAAGCTCTCACGCTTGTTGTGCTGTCTCTTTGTCCTATTTCTAGGGTCACAAAAGGTCGTTGATCCACTATCTTATGGGTACGTTCACCTGAAGCCTCACACATGGCCATGTGATAATCTGGAGACTCTTGAGTGTCAATCATAGGCTGATCCCTCCCTTGTCTCCTCAACTTCATTCGTCTGATGCGCTCTAAGGCCTCTGCCTGTGCTTCTTCTCAAATTCGTTTTTCCTCCTCTTTACGTTGCTTAGCAGTATTGAGTCGACTTAGCATTTCCTCCGTGAGGGGTTCCTGATACAACTTGACTCTGCATCCGCTAATATAGTTTGGGAGAACATCACCCTCTAAAGTGGCTAGTTGTACTGCTCCACTCGTGGAGATCCTATTGATGATCATAGGTCCGTAGCCTCTCTTTTCTAGCTTCCTTGCGTGTTGTTTCAATGTGTAGACTAAAACTAGATGTCCTGCTTTCAAGCCCTTATCCTTAACGTGGGCATCAAAGTATGCCTTCTGTCGTTTCTTAGCTGCATATATCCCTGCAGCTGCCCTCAGTCTTGTTTCTCCTAATCGTTCAAGGTCGAAGATCCTAGAGGAGAGTTCATGACCTGTCCATTCATGCTCCTGTGCTACTTTCAATGTAGGTATTAAGAAATCCAACAGTAGCACTGCATTTTGGCCAAATACCATCTGAAAGGGGGTGGCTTGGAGTACCGTTTTGTATGCGACTCGGTATGCCCAAACAGCATGGTGTAGCTGTTTGTCCCAATCAGAGCGTTTATTGTTTACTAATTTCGTCAGTAAATTGCATAAGATCTTATTGGTGCTCTCAGCCTGGCCATTAGCTTGAGGGTGATAGGGGGCAGACTTCTTATGTACTACCAAAAATTCGTGGAGCAGATTTTCAATAACTTCATTCAAGAAGTGAATGCCTCTATCGCTAACTAGCTCTATGGGTAGCCCATATCTAGTGAATACATTCTCAAATAAAAACTTAGCTGTTGTTTGAGCATCGTTCTTCGTTGTGGCTTTTACCTCTACCCACTTTGTTAGATAGTCTATCGCAACAATGATATATTCTGCATGGGAACCCTTAGCTGGGGGATTAATAGGACCTACGAAGTCTATTCCCCACTTAGAGAACGCACGTCCACCCATCATAGGTTTCAGTGGCATCTCATCTTTACGTATAGGATATTGAGTTCTCTGACAGACATCACAGCGTTTCACATAGGTATGTGCATCCATGTGAAGGGTCGGCCACCAGAAGCCCGCAAATAGTATTGCCTTGATCACCCGATCTGGTCCAAAGTGTCCTCCTGCTATACCTTGGTGAGCAGTGTCCAAGATCTTGAGATACTCACTCTCATGGACACATAGTCTCAGGTAACCGTCTTTACCACGTTTGTATAGATTATCACCAATAAGTGAGTAATCCTGGGCTTCTTGTTCTAAACTCCTTTTACGAGTCAGAGTCATGTCTGGAGGGAATGTGTTTGTCCTCAGGAAGGATACTAGTGGTTCACTCCAATCCGGCACTATGGACACTTGATAAAGAGTGGCATGTTCCACAGGTGGTTTAGTGCAACAGATTGGGCATTCCTTGCACAACTTTTGGACATCAGCCTCCATAGTCGGCCAATGCACTCCGAGTCTCCTTAGTGTCTGTAGGGTTCGTTGTTTTGAGTAGTGTTGTTCTAATGCACCTACATGTGCTAATTGCAACCATTTAGCGTACTCATCCTCTTCTACACAACAAGCCAAGATCCCTTGATCTGTGTGCTTGTACATACTTCCTGCCATGATGTGATACTTTTGGGCTTTTACTACCTCTCTATCCTGCATGTTTATTACTGGATGGTTAGGTCTGTATGTCAATACTGGCACTAATGGCTTAGCCCACTGAGGTATTACTTCCAAATTAAACAAGTAAGCATCAGGAAGATCATCTGATACTCCTTGTGGGGCTTCTCCAGATGTGAGCCTAGAGAGATGATCTGCTCTCAAATGAGTCCTCCCTTTTCTCACCACAACCTCGAAATCATATTCCATTAGTAAGAGAAACCATCTTACTAATCTTCCTGTATTGCATGGCTTGTTCACGAGATATAACAATGCTTGGTGGTCAGTAAAAAATTTAAACTTATTTGCAAGCAAATAGTGTCTAAATTTCTTAACTACATATACCATGCCTAAGCCTTCTCTCTCAGTAGTGCTATAATTTCGTTCAGCTGCATTCAATTGTCTACTAGCATAGGCAATTGGAAGATCCATATTACCTTCACCCGTAGGTTGTGCGAGTACACATCCAATAGCATAATTGGATGCATCCACGTGAACATGGAATGGCTTGTTCCAATCTGGTGTGGTCAAGATTGGTGCTGAACATAATCTTTGTTTAAGCTCCTGGAAGGAATTCTCACATTCCTCAGTCCACTCAAAGTTAGTCAGAAGTCCATACATGGGCTTTGCAATGACAGCATACATGTGAATGAACCGGCGGTAGTAACCACAATGTCCCATGAAAGCTTGTACTTCCTTGACATTCCTTGGCCTAGGTAGCTCTGCTATGGCTCTCACTTTCTCTTCATCAGTGGATATGCCATTCTTTGACACTATGTGTCCTAGAATCTTGCCTTGCCTGACCATAAAAACACACTTTTCTGGGTTCAGGCAGACTTGATATTCTCTACATTTGTCAAAGATTTGTTTGAGTTCAGGAATATGGGTTTGTCTAATGTTGGAATGAGCACAAAGATCATCAACATAGACTTCTAAGTTCTTCCTCAGGAACTCTTTAAATACATGGCACATCAGCCTTTGGAAGGTTGCTGGTGCATTGGTAAGCCCAAATGGCATTACCCGAAAGGCAAATATACCCCACTCTGTGGCAAAAGCTGTCTTATGCTGATCTTCTGGAGCTATGGCTACTTGATTGTAGCCCGAAAATCCATCGAGGAAGCTGTACACTTCCTTGCCTACTACTCTTTCTAAGAGATGCTCTATGATAGGAAGCGGATAGTTATCTCGAATTCTGGCTGCATTAACCTTCTTCAAGTTAATGCATACACGTAATTTACCATTCTTTTTGGGCACCACAACAATGGGGGATACCCATTCAGTGTGCTCAATTTCATAGATAAATCCAGCTTCAACCAGTCTATCTATCTCCTCTTTGATCTTGGCAGCGTAATTATCATTGTATGTATATGGCTTTTGCTTAGAGGGTTTGGCATCTGAGGTCATGGGGATGGTGTGTGAGCATATGTCAGGGTCCACACCTTTCAAGTCCTTGTAACTCCAAGCGAACACGTCTCTGTATTCTCTTAGCAAGGCTATGAATTCTTGCTCTTCTTCTTCCGTCAGGTCATGTCCTATGTAAGTGCATCTCTCTTCTCCCTCTTCCATGGCTACCACAATTTTCTTTGTGGTTTCTTTGTTATCATAGGCCTCTCCTGATTGTGCCTCTCGTTTAGGCATTCTTATCATGACTCTCCTATCGTCTATCTCATACTTCTTAAAATTTTCCGGGACCTCAAACAAAGATTCTTCCTCTTCTGGTGAGACTTCTCTCTTCTTTCGTTTCTTTCCTTCTTCCTTCGGGGTCACATGTGTGGCTAATCTTACATCATTTGTAAGCTCTCCATGCCTCTGGGGTTGAAATTCTACTTCATGGAAGTATTCTTCATCTGATGCAAAAGGTGGGTCCATAATGATTGACTCTAGATCGGAGTCACTTGCATCCTCAAATGCATCAGGGCTAGGTTCGCATTCTTCTAGAACTGCCTCTCCCATGATTGGCTCTATGGAGAAGACTGAAATGTCATAGCCATCCTCATCACAGTGAGGTGTCCATTGTTCCTCATTGATGGCTACATCCATGGTTGCTAGAATTTCTGCCCAGCCGTGAGGTTCGAATTCTTCGTCTGGAAAAACTACAGGTGCATAGGCTGGGTCTTGGATTGATCTATGGGTTTCTTTTGCACCTATCTCCCTGGCTTTTTCTCTCTTCTCTTCTTCTACTGCTACCTTACACATCCATAAGTGAGTGTCTTCATGCATCCATGAGGATCCTGATCCTAGGGAATGCACCGATTCCGTATCATCTTTGGCTCTATGGATGGGGTTCCATTGGATGGGAGGGACATCTCTATGAGAGTAATCCTTGAGATTGACTTTGGTCGTAACACCTAAGTGCTGCAGGTACAAAGAATTGTTCCCCAATCTTGTACCACTTGCAACTGTCGCATAAAGGGTCGTCCCAAGATCATTTCATAGGCATGGTTCTTGCTAAAATCACATATGGCAAAGGTATGCTCGAACTCGACACCACAGGTGGTGAGAGTTATTCCTTCTAGCAATCCTAAGGGCCTCTCAATATGACCATCGGCCATCTGCAATTTCATTCTCGTTGGCCTAAGTGCTGGCTTGCCCCAACGCTTCCATAGGGAAGTGGTGGCAATTGCAACTCTTGCACCTGAGTCCAAAATTGCCTTGGTGGTGTACTCCTGGTAGGTAATGGGAAGATAGGTGTTCCCTTCTTCACCTTCACACATATCTCCTATCTTATCCAAGGGTATCTCTGGCACTGTCCTATGTGATCCTACCTGGGAACGAGGTTTTGCTATCTCGGGCACTTGAGTGGCTACATGTTTCTACACTTCTGGTCTAACCTTAAGCAGCTCTTCCAAAGTGAGATTGCACTGCACTTTGGTGTTCTTCACTACCTCTGTGTTCCTAGGTATGACTGAATCTTCGTTTCTTACCATGACTGTAGGTGCTCTCATACAGGTGGACTTTGCTTCCCATGGGCCTGTGAAATGGGGTAGTTCTTGTAAAGAATTAGACTCGAAGTCTAATCTTTCTTGAGATTGGGCACTCTCCTGCTCTCCATAAATGGAAGGAAGGTCTTGTGGGAATTGATCGTGTGTGTCATCCACCAGTTCAATGGGAGGAGGAACTTCACTCTCTTTAGCCCATTTCTCTTCTTGAATCTCTCGCAAGAATTCTGGTGTGTATTGATTCATAGAAGAAGAGGTGTCTGGCTCCGTAGAGTTAGGCATGTAGGCCTCAGGCACATAGGCTTTCTGGGTAGGAAGACCTGCTCTTTCACTAGCCTTGTCATGGTGTTGAGGGGCGAGTTCCTTTTGTGATTGTGCCATTAGATTCTCTATTCTTTCTAGGGAGGGGGGGTTGTCTGGTTCAGTGGAATTGGGCACATAAGCTTTCGATGGGGGATGGGTCATGTTTTTGCTTGCTTTATCTCTTTCTTGATTTTTTTCTTCCTTGGCAGATCTTGCAATTATTCCCTCTAACTTCTCTAGAAGTCCATCCAAGTGTAATTGCGTCTTGGCTGAGCCCGAGTAATTGAAAAGGTGACTGGCTTCAAACATAGTCTGAGCCAATGCGACCATTTTCGCGCAAAGCTTGGTTCTTTCTATCTCTAGGTCAGCTCTAGGGTAGCACTTGTCATGATCCGTGACACTTGGCCCTTCTTGGATTCTGGCCTGATATGCTTTAAGCATCATGTCTATGTCTTCAGGAGTGGGATCAGCTAATACTGATCCTGCTTGGGGTGGTGGGTGGGTTACGTGGGGTGTATTAGAGGGTGGAGGGATGGAGGGTGATGGGGATGGTAGCGGTGGGAATGTGTGAGAGTGCGGTTGAGATGTGATCTCTATGATTTTGGCCTTGGTTTCTTGTAGACTTTCCTCAAGTTCACTCATCTTCTTTGCCCATTGCCTTTTCATACGTTCACAGCTATCTCTCCAAGCTCTTATTCTCTTCTTATTTTGGCTATCAGTATCGCTAGCGTCTGGGCTCTTTTCCTGGCTTACTCCTTGGTTTTGTTGCACTGCTTGAGCTCTAGTGACTACCTGTACGGGTGCAGTGGAAGTGACACTTCCTGTGGAATCTACCACTAACCCAATAACATTAATAGGAGTGATTTTTGGCATATTATTAGGATTCTTAGGGCAGTCTCGTAAGAGATGCTCCTTTCCACACTCTTGGCAAAAGCCTTGAATTGTTACTAACTGGGGTTGCATAGGTGGAGGTAAGGGACAATCACGAATGAGATGATCTCCCTGACATTTGTAGCATGGTCCTTTAGGGAATGGGGGTCTTACTTGCTTAGGTTGAGGCCTAGGGTTGGGGTTTGCATACATGACGTTTGTGTAATCTGACTCCCAACTAGGTTCATTTGGCTCTTCACTATAGTAAGACTCACCATGCTCAGGAGGCTGCATGTAGTAGGCCTGGGGGCTATCAACATGTGTAGAATCAAAGCTATGGTCACTCGGGTCACTTTCAGAAAGCAATGATGTTACAGGGACTATAGCTCTATTCAAGTTCTCTTCTGTAGCTGCATATTTTACTGGGATCACATTAGTAGGAGCAGGTGGTTGCTGTGCTAGCACTGGCTGGGGTCTCAGTTGGTTTTGGTAGGGTTGGTAGGTTTGTTGAGGCCTAGCATACTGTTGTGGTGGATATTGGTTCTGATATCTTCCTTGTTGAGGGTATGTCTGAGGGTAGGTTTGCCTAACTGCTTGCTTGTTGTATGGGCAATCTTGCGCTGTGTGATTTGTGTATCTCCGTTCTATGGTGCAGTATTGGCCACTAGGATTTACTTGGGGTTGAGCCATAATGGGACAGACATTTGCCATATGGTCGCCTCCACAATTATAGCATCTTTTTACAGGGGCGAATCTTGGGATTTGTTTACTAGAGACACCTAGTTTCTGAGCAACTTTCTCTGCAAGTTCCTCAATTGATGTGGATTGCGTGGAAGAGAGGCTAGAGGCACTATCTGAATCTTTGTATATCTTGGAAAGCTCTAACTCCTCCCCTAGGTTATCCTCAATGTCAATACACATGCGTACACACTCTTCTATGGTCCTACGGTCCTTCAAGTACACATATGATCTTAATTTGGTACTTAGCAATCCATCCAAGAATAAAGCCACTTGCTTAGTTGGTGTGGGTAGCTCAGGGACAAGGCATCTTTCAAGATATTGCCTAAATCTCCTTCCTGCAAGTCTCACGGTCTCTTGCGGGGTCTGCTTGAAACTGTGAATCGGTGAGGAGGTATTATGTCTTATGCCACTCTTAGAGAATTCAATAATGAAAGCCTCTAGGAGTTGGTCTATGCTCCTGAACTACCTCTCGTTTAGTGGCTGAAACCATGTCAGGGCAGTGTTCCTAAGGGTTAGACCAAAGGCATTGTACTGCGTGAATAGATCCTCCACTTGTTAAGCTCTCAGGACTATTCTAAACTCAGCCACATGATCGTATGGATCTCCAGTGCCATCGAAGTAGTTCTTCATGGACTTAACTAGCTGAGTCGGTCTCAAAGTCCTTGTGTGCTCTCTAGGTCGTGGTAGAGGGAACTCATCCGCATTTCTTTGATTCCTGTGAGCTCTAAGCATCTCAGGTTCTACTCTATTCATTTCCATTCTCGTTCTTTCTCTGTCCCCTAGGTTGGCAAAGCTTACTTCTGGCCTATCTCTACTCCTGTCTCTTTGAACTCCATGAGCTTGGGATGTTCTAGAACCACGGGGACCATAGGACACATTCGATCTTGGTTGGGGGAAAACGAATTCACCCTTCCAAGTGTAAGCCTGTCTATCATGTTCTGTAACCACAAAGATCCTCTCTGAAACGTGATCTAAGTAGGTCACGCTGCCTGGGCTATCAGGATCCTTAAACTCATAGATCATGATTGTTCCTATATCAGTTGGCTGATCAGATTTATACCTCCAAAAGGCTTCGTCAGTATCTCGATTGAGGAGCAAATCTATGCTCTTATTATCCTGGGGAATCCACTCTGGTGTGATAATCCTAGTGAGAACCGATTTGCCTCGAGGGGTTCTAGGTTCTGTACCCATGTTTCCTTGCTCTAGGTCACCTAAGTCCGCTTCTGGGATCACATTTCCAAATTCGTCCGTCCTATTTGGGTGACTGGTCACTACGTATATGGTTCCTTCTTTGTCCAAGTATGCTCCGTTTTCAAACTTGACAGCTGGGCGCTCTAGTCCAATGGATTGATCAGGATTCTTAATCTGTACCACAGATCTTCCTAGGCCGTCCTCATAGATGCTGGCACCTAATCGGTTGGTCCTAAGGTATTCCAACTGCGTTTTGTAAGGGCCTTCTACCCTATGCAAGTATGGCACTCCTGAACTTCCTGTAGGTCTCTCCATACCTTGAGACATCCCGGATTCACTAGTCTCAAAACTTGGGTAGTATGAGTGGTGGCTCAACTGCTGGGCCCACGACCTAGCAGTGTGGTTGACACTAGCCTCTGAAGACCTAAGGCTTTGTCTATCCCTTACTAGATGTCGCCCTGATCTAAGGTTCATAAGCCTAATTGAATAGCCCAAATTTGCCCAAGTACAACCTCGTTGCAGAGTCCTTTTGTATCAGTTACTTGATTCTTTTTAGTTGATTCCCGTGTTAAAATTCTTGTCTGATATCACGTCGTAAGGTATATTTGAGTGTAGTTCCGCACTTAAAGTTGATCGTTCCACGTTAAGTTCTTTTCCTTTAAAGTTCTCGACAGTACAAAGATTATGTCCTTAGCTTGAACTTGAGAGTTTAGGTCTGCTTCAACTTGATAATTGCCTATCGTCGCCCTGACTTACTCCTACCTCTAGTCGTTCTTAGCCTAAGCTAGGAATTGACGAAGGGGAATTGAGAGTATTCCGACCTTTCTTGCTGATCCTTGCTCTTTAGTGCTCGAGAAGTTGATTCTCAAGCTTGCACAAAGCCCTTGCTTGGATGCGCTCAATTGCTTCTCAATAGACCTGCATCAGTCCCAAGATTAGCTCCATACTTAAATTCAAATGACAGACTAGACCACTTTCATGCATGTGACTTACTGACCAACTTATCTCTTGCCCTTTATAAAAAACAATCCCAAGGATCCCTCAGTTTTCCTACCTCGGGTATGGTTAGCTTCAAGAAACCCTATCTAATAATCCTGATCTTAATTCCCACGAGCTTTCCAACAAAACAAGAATCACAGCAATTGGATTTCGTATGAGGAAGTTATGTCAGTTCAGGCTTCAGGGATTAAAACAGGGTTCAAAACAGTTTAATCAAGCAGGCAGAAATTCTTGAATTACTTGGGTTGCGGCCTCAACATGCAATGCTAACCCCGAGTGTTTGTCCCAGAAATTGGCCAAGTTAGCCCCCTATTCTTTACCCTAGAAAATTGGCCAAATTTGCCCTTATAACGCGCTCGCAAGTTCTGTCAGTCGCGATTGATAGGTCAGTCGCGATTGATGTGTCGATCGCGATTGACAGGTCCGTCGTGGCTGTCAGTCGCGATTGATGTGTCGATCGCGATTGACAGGTGGTTCGAAAAGTCAATCAGTCGTGGTCAAAGGGTCGTTGACTCTGTCAGTCGCAATTGATGTGTCGATCGCGATTGACAGGTCGGTCGCGAGGGTCTGTCCGTCGTGGTCAAACAATCGTTGACTCTGTCGGTCGCGATTGACAGAGCCATCGTGGGCTGTCAGTCGCGATTGATGGGTCGATCGCGATTGATGACTCGATCGCGACTGACACGTGTCACGCGTATGATCCGTCAATCGTGGTCAATCGGTCGTTGACTCTGTCGGTCGCGATTGACAGAGCCGTCGTGGGCTGTCAGTCGCTATTGACTGGTCAATCGCGATTGACAGGTCTGTCTGTCGTGGTTTGTCGATCGCGATTGACAGAGCGATCGCGATCGACAAAAATCTGAGGAGTTTCAAAAATCTAAGCACATTTTTGGGAAGCTCTAGGCCTGTAGATCATGGTTTTGCACTTTGTTTGGCAATTTTAGCATTTTTTCTCTCGGTTGCAATTGACAGAGGTCGGCGACACACAGATAGTTACCGAGAATTCCGTACCTGCGCAGAGTGCTAGGGAGAATGATGCGGCCTGTACCTGCAAGACAGCTCAAGAAACATGCAAAAACAGCACACACAATTTCGCTCTCTCGCTCTCTCTCACAAGTGAAAATGAGGGAAATGAGGTGGAGAAGGTGATATGATCAAAAAACTGAAATTTTCGCGATGATGGAAATGGAGGTGGAAGATGGTGATGATGATGATGGTGATGATGGTGGTAAGGTCACACGCTCGTCCTCAAAGCTCGATCCCCGGCAACGGCGCCAAAATTTGGTGTAGCTCAGTGATGAGTAGCACCTCCTTTAATGTCAATCCGGGAAGACGTGAGGATGGTATGAAGACCTCGAGCAAGTGGAGGCACAAGTGCGTGAGTGAGAAGCACACAAGCATGCACACACATACACGCACACGCGCACACATGGCAAGACAAAGAGTGAGAAGCAATGGAGTTCTTAGATTACTTTCAAAGAGTGAGAAGCAATGGAGTTCTTAGATTACTTTCAAGACGTGAGGATGGTATGAAGACCTCGAGCAAGTGGAGGCACAAGTGCGTGAGTGAGAAGCACACAAGCATGCACACACATACACGCACACGCGCACACACGGCAAGACAAAGAGTGAGAAGCAATGGAGTTCTTAGATTACTTTCATTTCAATTACAATCCAACCTCAAAAATGAGCTCTCTAGCTCCTTTTATAGTTTTTGACTAGCTTTGGCCCTGTTCAGACCTAGTGTCCGGCCTAGTTAAAAATTAGGTTCCAGGGCTTATTAGAGGGCTCAAACGAGATCTAAAAAATATGAAAATTGGCAGGTAGATACTTCTAAAGCTCCTCAAGCTCAAGGACTCCTTGGCTTGCACAAAATGGAGCTACAAAAATACGAAATGATATTTACAATGGTTTTTAGTGATGAAAATCACTATTAGTGTAGCGATTTTCTCTATTGATTTGTCATACATACCTTTGAGCTCCCTACTTGCTCTTTCTTCTTGTGTGCTCAACTCCTTGATGTCTGAAAAATTTAGATGGCCTACTTGCCAGATCTTCTTTGACTGCCATGTCTGCTTGTGCTGTCCCTTCGCTCTGACTCTCTTCGTCTTGTGGCTCCTTCGGTTCCCTGACTGCTGCCAACACTTACCTTTCACTCTCCTTCATCTCCCCTCACTTCCTCTTACTCCTCCCCTTTTTTCTTCTTCACTCTCCACCTCTCTTTTTCTCCTTCCCATTCACACACATTCAAAAAACTTTGATCTCACGGAAATCATCATAAGAAGAATATAACAGTCACATGACTTGAGGATAATTCCAGAGAATTCATAGAAAACTCTTTATAAGCACGAGATCTTAATAAACAACTCGATGTTCAGTAGTTATTCTGTGTCTATAAGTGCATATGCAGTCGAATGTCGACTAATTGTACCTTCAACAGTTATTTGAAAGTCATGCCCAACTTTGATATTAATGAGCGTTCAAACCCTTCCCAAAAGATTTTAATCATACATATAATATTGAACAAAAACAACAATGATACCCGATCTCTCATGCAATAGGCATTCATCTTTTAACATTCATAGTATGAAAAGGTTCGAGTACACTTGCACATGATCGTAAATCTTTAGAAAAAGTTTCGTTGCAACACGAATGACAACTTTAAAACAATAGAACATTGTCACTGCCTAATGATCTCGACGGCCTGTGTAATTCAAATGTGACTCATCACACCATGAATGAACATTGTAATGCATACATGGTTTGAAATTAAACTGCAACACGACCTTTGTTATATAGTTCGGTTTAAGGAGAAAGTTGTTTCTTTTATATGTTAGACAACACATACATCTTGCCAAATGGTTCAATAATCATACAAATCATACTTCTCAATGTGAACCATGCAAAGGATCTCAACACCGAAGCTAATGCAAAACAGGAGCAACGCTGATTGCTTCATCAAGGGGATTCTGCATTTCGAAGGTCATATGCTGCAGGGTGTTATGCTCTGCTACTAGAACGATTACGATCACAAGTGAAGTTTCGGCATTGAAATTTTAATCTCAAAACAAACAAAAAAACTTCCCTGGCGGTTCTACGAACGTGAAGAGTATAACAGTACTTTATTTTTATCTTGAAGGTTAGACAATATATCCCAAAATAGTCATTAAAGCATCGCCTCCATTCAACAAGACAGATGGTGAATAAAACTGGAATGTATCATCCACAAATCCTCAATTGGGAATACGTGTCTACTCAATAAAGATCTCTACAGATGCGGAATCAACATATCGAGTACCTCTGTATTACGCATATACTTGCATATTGATCCACCGTTGGTAATTGCGCATAATAATCATCGGCATATCCTTCAAAGGATCATCTCTCTGGCATCGAATAAGTCTTTTCGCCTTCACCTCCTGGAGTCTGAACACGAGCAGCTTGGAATGCTCGGGATGCTCCCTCCATCACCCCTGCTACCAGATGGATTTTGCCCCTGCATGCATGCCAGCATCCATACAACAACCCCCCACATCAAATGATATAATCAACTGCTCGCTTCAATTGTTCCAGGTAACTTCATGTCACATAGAGTACGGAAAGATAGAAAGCAGAGGGCAAGACTCCTGCAAAAGAACCCCCGGAGAAAAACGCGAGGACGTCTCGTTCTTAAGCTGCCTTCGATAAAACTGCTCACCCCCAATCACATAGAGCAGAAAAATAAAAAAACGCTGCCGATGAGAAGAGGCGAAGAAGAAGCCTTCGTAGGTTTTTTTCCCTTTTTCAGTATCACCTGAAAAACAAGCCAAACCAAAAAAACGGAAAAGAGAGATAAATGTCTGCCGTCCAATTCGTGTGAGAAAACAAAAGAAGTTTCTACTTTCTGCACACAAAACGGAAAGCGGCCAACTTTGTTCTTATCCTTTGACAATTAAAACGGCCAACCTTTGGGATAACAACAAGGAAATGGCTGAAACACCTCCACATCTCTGAATTCTTTTTCGATGAGGTGTCGAAGATCAATTTCCAGAAATTGGTCAAACAATTTTATTTGATGTTTGATAAGAAGCATCCCCCTTGAAACAAATCCGCTTCTAATTTCCTCTGCACATCAGTATTTCCTATGTGCTTAGGAGGCTTCTCCATGCTCAATCCCTGCGAAGCAACTTCTCAGAACCCTTGATGATAAAATATCCTCCAACTTCAAAAGCACAATGGCCTTTTTCAAGTGAAACCTTTTCTCCACATCCCTGCAATCTGCAATAAGAAGATCCCACCATCACCGGAATCCTCCAAATCGAAACATTCTTCATAGTTTCTTCTTGTTCGAGTTCTTGTCCTTTCCCGTTCAAACAGCCCATGCTTGACTTCTCATTATAATTCATAGTTGATAGCCCTGTTTCCTTTACCAATATCTGTATATACATTGACCACCATGACAAAAAGCCATGTCTCCAAGTATTGGCTCCCTTGACAGCCTCCCTTTTTGACCAAGAAGTTGTCCTGTTACCTCCAAATACTTCTCATCAATCATCAAATCAACTCTTCAAGTACCTGAAATCAAACCTGTTTTCCTGCCAAATAGAACCACATTAGTGCATCAAAACCAACCATTTTCTGAGCTAACATACTCCCCTCTTCTTATTTGCGAAGTCGTCCTCGACGAGCCACTCTATGCTACCATATAATCCACACAATCATGAACATGTTAGTTTACAACTTGTTTGCATACCTTTTCATTGAGTCATCCTTCCAAGTGGACCTGCACTCATCGAAGCTATTAGTGCTAAAAAACTCACTCATGAATACATACAAATCATTCACTTCAAAATGATCCAAGAACATGCACATATATGCAACTCCAATTCCAACATGCATCAAATTGCTCATGCATTCCATTATGAAAATAGTCTCAACCAAAATAACACATGCATACCTTTCCATGTTTTACACATGCAACTATCATTGCGGAAAACAAAAAAGAAAATACCGAAATAAACAACGACAACTGAAATGAATCCAACAAGAGATGCAACATACCCAAAATGCATACCCCATTATTGCACCTACTATTCGCTATGTACAATTATTCCATGACTAGACACTCCGGAAGAATCCCCATCGTCGTCCTAAAAAAGTCATCGAGACTCGAGTACAGGTCAAGTCCTACATAAAAACCCTAGAGTTCCCCACATACTGGAAAACCCTCGAATAGAGCACACAAGCTATAAAGCAAGACCGTTGCATTACCTCGCTAAAGGTCTCATCTATAAGTACACATACAGTATCCGTGCCTTTGAGAATGTTGATTCAGAGTGAGCTGATCTGTCGCAAGCCACCATATACCAATCACATAAGCAAATAACATTCCCTTCTAGGCGATCATCGCCCTCTCCTCTCTAGCTCTCCCCTTCATGAGTGGGGAATAATTTCATATGTAAATTTTATTTATATTCACAAGTTGGCCTACGTTGACATTCGATGCGATTCGTGGGCCTGACCACCCGGCCATGTTGATTCCACCCATCTACCAACGCAACGCAGCGCACAACACAAAAACACATAACGATAGACAAGTAATATATATTAGCTAGCCCATAACGAAGCTGGATGCGGCTCGTGGTCGTGACTACCCAGCCACATGGCTCCACCTACCTACCAACCCGTTATGGCATGTAGCTAAGACACAAACATGTACATCCCAAGCCTATGGAGAAACTAGCTGCGGCTCGTGGTCCTAACCACCCGGCTAGGATAAATCCACCCACCTACTAGCCCACCATAGCGCGTTGGGTACAATCACAACAACACAATGTTTTTTTTTTCTTTTCTTTTATTTTTTTTTTCATAGTTAATTAATTCGCCCCAATCCTGAGAATTAGGGAGAGGAAGAAAGGGTTGCTCCCCACTTTTCCCACACATGCATGCAACCGTTCACACTCAAGCCTTTGACAGATCAACCACCTCTTCACTCCATTCTCTCAATTACAGACACTACACATGTATTCATCAATTTGACTTTTCACTAGGTAACTACAACCGGCTATGCCTTGGTCCCTCATATGCTTATCCTTAGATGCTCTAGAATGTGAGTCTCCGGGATGTCTCATATAGCCTCACCTCGTAATCGTATCCCGACGATTTCCCTAGGGCGAGTCAGGCTCAACTTCAGGAGCTCCGTCATCACTTCCTACATCTGCCCAAGCCCAAGTGATATCGTTCTCTTCGTTAGGCATTTCCCTCGAAGGTTCGAAATAGTAATATCGATCCCCCGCCTATCCTACATGTCGGATCAGGTATGTTTCAAACCACTCAATATGAAATATAACATCCAAACCCTGGTTTATGAAGCATACCAGCCAGTGCGCTTGTTCCACATCATATTCGGTCTCAAAGTCGTCGACCTCTATGTCCATGCGGGTGAATGTCTGGTCTGAGAAATATATCCCCAGCTCGTACAAATAGAGTTGAGTTATTTGATCTGCCATTTTGTTACTTAGCTCCTAACAGTCTCTACGCAACACCAAAAAAATAATTAGAAGTCCAAAATCTTGAGCTAGCAAGGGATAATATTTATGACAACAAAAATCATAGCTTACATAAGCGCATATATATATATATATATATATATATATATATATATATATATATATATATATATATATATATATATATATATATATATATATATATATATATATATATATATAAAACTATACATCTATGTACAAGGAGTCTACTACGTCCTTCCGCTTGGATCTCGTCTGGCTTCTCCCGTCCTAATGCTAGTTGGAATATGGTTTGACTCGAAGCGCGTTAACCTTCACGGGAGCACATTCTTCTCCTAAATCTTGAATTTGCATGGAACCATTGGAGTTGAGTTCCACCACTTTAAACGGCCCTACCCATCTTGTCTGTAACTTCCCCGGGAATTTATAATATTTTCTACCATAGACTAGCACCAAATCCCCTTCCTGAATCGCATAGGTCTTGAGATTCTTGTCGTGCCTCTCCTTACGTCTTCTCTGAATAGCTTCCAGACTTTGCTGTGCAATGAGTCTCTTTTCTTCTAGCTTGACCAGTTGTATGTACCTCTCCTTCAATGACTCTTAGAGTGTCGGAACTTCTTTTTCGATGGGAAAGATGGCTTCCTTGCCATATACTAGGGAGAACGGAGTTCTCTTAGTCGTCACTCAGTAGGATGTTCAATACGCCCACAAAGCTTCCAAAAGTCTCTCATCCTAGTCTCGCCTATGCACAACTACTGTCTTTGTCAGAATCTGTTCAAGAACCTTGTTGGTAACCTCCACTTGTCCATTCGCCCTCGGGTAATATGGAGTGTTTTTCCTATGTTTGATCTTATACAATTCCATTAATTCCTCCATCAATTCGTTGACAAAATGTGTTCCTCTATCACTCACTATCTCCAACGGGCATCCGAATCAAGTGATAATTTGTTCATACAAAAATTTAGCTACATCAATAGCTCGGTGAGTTTTCAGAGCTTTAGCTTCTACCCACTTGGTAACATAGTCAGTGCAGACCAAGATATACCTATTGGATCTACGTCTTGAGGGAGGATCAATAGGCCCTACAAAATCAATTCCCCATTTTTTGAAAGGCTTAAGAGCCAGCACCGGCGTAAGAGGAGATGCATGTGCTAATGTTGGTTTGCCCATTCTTTGGCATTGGTCGCATTTCTTGCAGTATGTGTGAGATTTTTTAAACAGTGTTGGCCACCAATACCCAGCCAATAAGATCTTTCTTGCCGTCAACTCATCAGCAAAATGCCCACCGCAGGGTTCATCATGCAATGCCCTCAAAACTAGGGTTGCTTCTTCTTCCTCGAGACACCTCCGATAAATGCTCTCATGGACAAAATATCGATAGAGCTGCCCCCCAATGATGCTATGGTGTTTTGCCAGTGCTAATAGTTTTTGCTTCTCTCTCTTGCTTGCTCCCGGCGGGTATTTAGTGGTGCACAAGAAATTCACCAAGTCGGCATACCAAGGTACCTTAGCATCAACCTGAAATAGATGTCAATCAGGAGCATCGTCGGGCACACCAGAGATTGGCTCCTCATTAATAATTCGAGATAAATGGTCGGCCAATATGTGCGTTTTGCCTGATTTGGTTACCACTGTGAACTGAAATTCTTGTAGGAGTAGCATCCACCTCATCAATCGCCCTGATAGCTCGGGTTTATTGATGATGTACTTTAAGGCTTCGTAATCCACATAAAATGTGAAATGCTTTCCCATCACGTAATGCCGATACTTGGTTACCGCAAAGGTCATCGAGAGGCATTCCTTTTCTGTAGCGTGTAGTTTCTTTCAGTGCTATTCAAGTTTCGACTTGCGTAATAAATAGGGTGGTCCAATTTCTTTTCATCGGCTTGACATAGCACTGCTCCAACTACAGTTTGAGAAGCATCTGTATGCACATGAAATTCTTTCGTCCAATCAGGTGCTACTAAAATCGGTGCATTTATCAATCTCTCTTTGATCAAGTCGAATGCAACTTGACACTCTCCAGTCCATTGATATTGTTGGTCTTTCCTCAAAAGATTCGTCAGTGATGTTGCTATTGATGCAAAATTTAATATAAATCGTCGATAATAATTAGCATGCCCCAAGAATCCTCTAAGTTGCCGCAAGTTTTGAGGAGGTGGAAGTTGTCCGATTTTTTCTACTTTATCCTCGTCAACCGCGATCCCTTTTTCGGAAATAACATGTCCCAAGAGCAATCATCTTCGTACTCCAAATGTACACTTTTCATGATTTATTGCGATGCCTTTTTCAATGCTTCTTCTTAAAATAGCTTCGATCCTCTCCATCATGTTTTCATCGTTGCCTCTGATCACAAAGTCATCGAGGAATATCTCCATCCAATCTTGCAAATAGTCTTGATATGCAGCTATCATTGCCCTCTGGAATGTGGCTAGTGCATTGCATAATCCAAATGGCATCACACGATATGCATACGTACCCCATTCTGTCGTGAAAGTAGTTTTTAATTGATCCTCTTCATGGATTTGGATTTGGTTGTACCCACTGAAACCATCAAAAAATGAGTACAATTTATGGCCAGCCACTCTGTCCAAGATTTGATTAGTAAACAGCAAAGGGAAGTGATCCTTTTTTGTGCGCTCGTTCAACTTCCGATAATCTATGCAAATGCAGATTTTCTTATTTTTTTTCGGAACAACTACAATTGGTGATACCCATTCGCTGGATGCGATGGGATATATGAATCCTACTTCCAATAACTTAGTCAATTCCAGCTTGATCAATTCCGAGTAGACTGGATTTGTCCGCCTAAGTCGTTGACATATTGGTCGGGTGCCTTCCTCCAAATCTATATAATGTTGGAAGATTCGGGGATCAATTCCTCTCAGATCACTGTATGACCATGCAAAGGCCTTGCTGAAATTTTTGAGTGCCAATTTAATGCAATCTCGTACTCCATCTGGTAGCTCTGACCCCACGCTCAAGAACTATTCTGAAAAAACTTCCCATTTTTCCACCTGAGCTTCTCGTGAATATTCCTTATTCCTTGATGACGCTGTGATTGGAAAGTGCTCCCCGATCACATGTGCATGGTTGGCCAGTAAATCATTGTTTTGTTCTGTTTCGATTGGACCCAATTTCTTTAGTTCATCTTTTGCAATGGCTTCCGACACTTTAGTCTTACTCTTCGCTTCTTTTTCCGATTCTCGACTTCTCCTTAGAAGCTCTGCTTCTAGCACTCTAACCCTTTCTCTCAACTGTTGTACTTCCATTGTCGGAGCTAACTCCAGCTTCAACTCTTCTTTTGAAGTCCCCTTCTCCAGGGATTGGGTAGCTTTGCTTCCCTTTGCGTCTATACTCAACATGTAGCACTCAAATTCACTTGTATGTGCCAACCATCCCAGCAACTCCTGGTCTGAGTCATCCTGGTAACATAGTGGATCTTTGTACTCGCCCACTTTCGCGTGTTGGAGGTTGCACAATTGCAAGTTAAATCCATCCTGTGAAAGGTCCTTGGAAGTCTCCATGCGCAAGGAAAATCTTACCCGCGCCATTTCTTGTCTAACCTTTTCCTTTGCTTTCTTCTCCCTTTCCTCACCTATTGTTGATTTCTTGCCGGTCAAGTTTGGAGACACTTGAAGTTGTATTCGATCAACCTTTGGTCCAATTGTGATAAATCCTGTGCGCCAATCATGCACACATTCGGCTTGCATCAGCCATGGCCGTCCAAGTAAGATTGAGAAGGTAGCCTCTGAGGTCCTTGGTCTTACTATCAGATAATCAACTTTAAATTCTAGACCGCCCACAACTGTGCTTACATTCTTCAAAAGACCTGCAGGCTTTACTTGCATTTGATCTGCCATCCTCAAGGACATTGGAGTTTCTTCCATGTGGTTGAGACCCAAAGCTTTCATCATGTACTCAGTCATAAGGTTGACTGCGGCTCCACTATCTAACTGAGCCCCAGGGACTACATATCCTTTAATCTCGACTGTCACAGCTGGAGCATTTGAATCAATTTGCATCGTAATACTTTGAATGATCCCTTGGACATCTTTATCTTGCCTCTTTTTATCTCGAGCTTTCCTCGGCTTCTTAATATATTCGTTGTAGAATTGTTTCCTATAAGCAGGTGCACATTTCAGCAATGTGCCAATGTCCAACGTGACTTTCGTGTCAGCGAGCAGCTTTACGATGTCCACTTCCTCCAAACTTTGTCTTTCCTTCCTACACTTTGGAGCCCTTAATCTCTCAGGGAATGGTGCTATGCCTGGCACAAACTCCTTGGTCACTCGTGGAAGAATCTCTATCTCTTCCCCATCCTCAAACTCTTACTGCTCAACAAATTCTCCAACTTGGTTTTCTACCTCTCCATGCTTAGCTATCTTCTCTGATCTCGCTTCTTCGCTTTCACCTTCTCGATGTTTCTTTGAATACTCTTGGGTCCTTGTGACTACTGCCACAGTTGGCTCTTTATGTGGTTTCTTGGCCTAGTAAGCATCCATAAAGTGCATTGACGAGCTAGAGCCTTGTTGAGGGTTCGGTGTCTTGAACACTACTCCGATCGTAGGAACTGACTCTTGAGCTCTCGATGTGGAATGCATCTGAGTCTCAACATAATTCGAGGACCCTATTGGCCCCTTATCCTTGCCAGTGGCCGCTCTTCGTTTTGGACAATCTTCATCAAAGTGGCCCTCTCCACTACAGTACCTACATAGTGGGGTATAATCGACTGGTTTCTTTTTGTTTGGACATCTAGATTGAGTATTGCCAAAGCCATGGCATCTCCAGCACTGGCTTGGACCATCTCTCCTTTGATCGCGTGCGACTCCTCTCGGATAGTCTCCTCCCTGACCCTGAGCACCATATCCATCAGTTTGTCTATTTTCCCAACGAGATGTAGGTGGGACACTTTGAGCGGGCAATCCCGTGTAGGATCTTTCTCTTGTATCTCCCGATTTCATGGCCCTCTCTTCATAGGCTCTCTTGTTGTAACATCGGTCCTCCGTGTGATTTGTCCTTCCACAAAAAGTGCAACGCATTCTAGTGATCTATCTGTGAATACTCTCGAGACTGTAGGGCATTCTGAAGCCAAATGGCCGTAACCATGGCACTTTCCACACCATGTATTTGATTGAAACACTTGATTCGGGTTTGTAGCTACCTCTGGTTTTATTGTGTATGTTTCCTGGGTCATTGTGGTAGCTTTTATAGCTTGTGTGACCAACTCCAATATTCGTTCTTCAGTTAGAGCAGGCTTTACCTCGCTTGGCGTGCTAGTGGTAGCTACAAAAGTTGAGGTTGTCAATGCGGGACTTCCTTGGCCAGGATCTTTCATCGATATGTTTCCTTGGCCTCCCATTGGCTCGTATAAGAGCTCCATCTTCCTTTGTTGACATAATTGTACTTCCTGCCAAATCCTTGCTTGTTCCTTAGCATCTATTAAAGTTGCAAGTCTTGTTAGGCTGATATGCTGCTGCGCCGTAGGATCTCTCAATCCCGCAATGAATCTTCTTTTCAATGTCTCATCGTTCGGGGCATTCGCGCCCATTTTTCTTACCAAGGTTTCCATTCTCTGAATGTAGTTATCAATGCTCTCATTGACTCCGTGTCGCAGGTAATCCATCTGTTGGGCCAATCTATCTTGGAAGCCTTGTCGTCGAAACTTTGCTAAGAAGGCTTCCTTGAGCATCTGATAAGTTCCACGCTCTTGTGGTGTTGAATTCCCATACCAGTTGGCTGCCTCATCACGGAGAATAGCCGGAAAAATCCTCAACCTTTGACCCTGGTCAACTACCTCATTGGCCTCACAAGTAACCTCAAATAGCTGGATAAAACTATCCAGATCCTCATCCCAAGCACCTGAGAACTTGGTGAAGTCCCCCAAATGAACTGAAATCCGTTGAGCCATTTTGAACAGAGGTGTGATGTCAATATCACTTCGATCCCAAAAATTTAGTGCACGCGGCCTCAGGATCCCTCCTTCAAACTTTTGCACTTGATTCGCGACTCTCCTATGGGAGTACATGTTTTTGGCAGATTTTTTCGAGCTAGTCGAGGTAGACTCACCTTGCAACTCCCACCTCTTCCTTTCCCTTTCAAGGGCTCTTCTCTGAGCGCGTTCCTCTCTTTGCGTTTGCGTGCCTCCTGAGGATGAGCTCCCCTCGCTCATGTACTAGATCTAGGGTCCGCAAGCTCGGCCAACATGTGGCGCTAGGCGAACTATGGCACTCCCTTATAGAGACACTCAATGATATTTTGCCTAAACTTTCTGATGTTAGGTCAACATTTATCACCCGAAGTTCCCAATTTCACTTCAATGCAACCTTGGAGAGGATGAAAAAATAAGTGCAAAAATAAGTATCCAACCCCAATGATCCCTTCTAACAACCTCCCTCTCTCTCACTCTTGCCCATACATGTGCCCTCATGCACTCGCACACACACAAAAACACACTTTCTCTTTCTCTTTCTACCTACTCTCTGTCACTCTTTCACACACCTATTCTCAAACATGCACACGCTCGCTCACATTCACCTACAGATACTCACACACATACCCTAACACATGCACTCTCAACCCCCTTTCAACCACTTACTCTCTCTCTTTTACCCACTCCCGTATCTTTTCACACACCCACATACCCCAACCATACACCCACACTTACACTTATACACACACACACTCTCGCACCCTCTATCCTCTTTAACTCTCTTCCCCTTTCACATACCTCCACATACACTCGCCTGTGCATTCTTACACATACTCACAACATGCACATTCACTCTCTTACACACTCTTTATACTCACACTTACCTTTCACTCTCCTTCACATCCCCTCACTTCCTCTTACTCCTCCCCTTTTTTCTTCTTCACTCTCCACCTCTCTTTTTCTCCTTCCCATTCACACACATTCAAAAAACTTTCATCTCACGGAAATCATCATAAGAAGAATATAACATCACATGACTTGAGGATAATTCTAGAGAATTCATAGAAAACTCTTTATAAGCACGAGATCTTAATAAACAACTCGATAATCGGTAGTTATTATGTGTCTATAAGTGCATATGCAGTCGAATGTCGACTAATTGTACCTTCAACAGTTATTTGAAAGTCATGCCCAACTCTGATATTAATGAGCGTTCAAACCCTTCCCAAAAGATTTTAATCATACATATAATATTGAACGAAAACAACAATGATACCCGATCTCTCATGCAATAGGCATTCATCTTTTAACATTCATAGTATGAAAAGGTTCGAGTACACTTTCACATGATCGTAAATCTTTAGAAAAAGTTTCGTTGCAACACGAATGACAACTTTAAAACAATAGAACATTGTCACTGCCTAATGATCTCGACGGCCTGTGTAATTCAAATGCGAGTCATCACACCGTGAATGAACATTGTAATGCATACATGGTTTGAAATTAAACTGCAACACGACCTTTGTTATATATTTCGGTTTAAGGAGAAAGTTGTTTCTTTAATATGTTGGACAACACATACATCCTGCCAAATGGTTCAATAATCATACAAATCATACTTCTCAATGTGAACCATGCAAAGGATCTCAACACCGAAGCTAATGCAAAACAGGAGCAACGCTGATTGCTTCATCAAGGGGATTCTGCATTTCGAAGGTCATATGCTGCAGGGTGTTATGCTCTGCTACTAGAACGATTACAATCACAAGTGAAGTTTCGGCATTGAAATTTTAATCTCAAAACAAACAAAAAAACTTCCCTGGTGGTTCTACGAACGTGAAGAGTATAACAGTACTTTATTTTTATCTTGAAGGTTAGACAATATATCCCAAAATAGTCATTAAAGCATCGCGTCCATTCAGCAAGATAGATGGTGAATAAAACTGGAATGTATCATCCACAAATCCTCAATTGGGAATACGTGTCTACTCAATAAAGATCTCTACAGATGCAGAATCAACATATCGAGTACCTCTGTATTACGCATATACTTGCATATTGATCCACCGTTGGTAATTGCGCATAATAATCATCGGCATATCCTTCAAAGGATCATCTCTCTGGCATCGAATAAGTCTTTTTGCCTTCACCTCCTGGAGTCTGAACACGAGCAACTTGGAATGCTCGGGATGCTCCCTCCGTCACCCCTACTACCAGATGGATTTTTCCCCTGCACGCATGCCAGCATCCATACAACAACCCCCCACATCAAATGATATAATCAGCTGCTCGCTTCAACTGTTCTAGGTAACTTCATGTCACATAGAGTACAGAAAGATAGAAAGCAGAGGGCAAGACTCTTGCGAAAGAACCCCCGGAGAAAAACGTGAGGACGTCCCGTTCTTAAGCCGCCTCCGATAAAACTGCTCACCCCCAATCACATAGAGCAGAAAAAAACAAAAACGCTGCCGACGAGAAGAGGCAAACAAGAAGCCTTCATAGGTTTTTTTCCCTTTTTCTGTATCACCTGAAGAACAAGCCAAACCAAAAAAACGGAAAAGAGAGATAAAGGTCTGCCGTCCAATTCGTGTGAGAAAAACAAAAGAAGTTTCTACTTTCTGCACACAAAACCGAAAGCGGCCAACTTTGTTCTTATCCTTTGACAATTAAAACGGCCAGCCTTTGGGATAAGAACAAGGAAATGGCTGAAACACCTCCACATCTCTGAATTCTTTTTCGATGAGGTGTCGAAGATCAATTTCCAGAAATTGGTCAAATGATTGCATTTGATGTTTGATAAGAAGCATCCCCCCTGAAACAAAGCCGCTTCTAATTTCCTCTGCACATCAGTATTTCCTATGTTCTTAGGAGGCTTCTCCATGCTCAATCCCTGCGAAGCAACTTCTCAGAACCCTTGATGATAAAATATCCTCCAACTTCAAAAGCACAATGGCCTTTTTCAAGTGAAACCTTTTCTCCACATCCTTGCAATCTGCAATAAGAAGATCCCACCATCATCGGAATCCTCCAAATCGAAACATTCTTCACAGTTTCTTCTTGTTTGAGTTCTTGTCCTTTCTCGTTCAAACAGCCCATGCTTGACTTCTCATTATAATTCATAGTCGATAGCCCTGTTTTCCTTTACCAATATCTGTATATACGTTGACCACCATGACAAAAAGCCATGTCTCCAAGTATGGCCTCCTTTGACAGCCTCCCTTTTTGACCAAGAAGTTGTCGTGTTACCTCCAAATACTTCTCATCAATCATCAAATCAACTCTTCAAGTACCTGAAATCAAACGTGTTTTCCTGCCAAATAGAACCACATTAGTGCATCAAAACCAACCATTTTTGGAGCTAACAATAACATCTTAGTATTTCTCAAGTAGAGAAAACCTTCTATTTATGAGAGAATGTACCTAGAGTTTCGCTCAAAGCTCACATCTTAGTTGGGATTGAATGGAAAAATTTTCCACACGTTAAAATGAAGTGATGACTGAACTAGTACAAGTTGTTTCATACATGGACTATGCTAAGAAAGATATGTATTAGAATACAAGGGGTTATTCTGACTTTTTCTAAGGATGAAGATGCATGCACAGAGTCACATAAATCTACTCATATATCAATGTACACAACTCTAGTGACCATAAATGTTCATAGGCACACTCACAAGAGTTATACCTTCATACTCCAACTGATAAGGAAGACAATATGGCCATGTACACAATGAAATGACTTGGACACATTGATAGAGTAAGAGCAATGTATTGCAATAGTGAACAATGAGCAATGTAAATGATCAAACTCAATGTCAATGCATTGCTATGTAAGGTATGATACATAGCAGGATTGGAAGAGTCCATGAGATTTGACATAAGCACAATAGCCACTCTAATGAGTGTGATCTTTATCTCTGCTTCCCACAAGTAAATGAGTAATACATATATACACTTTTTCCAAATGATCCTTGGTTTAACGTACCTAACATTCTTCAATGCTTTTAGGATTTACTTTTGAGATTTGAATCCAAATTCATGGGTTTTCACTCCCAATATCTCCACAAGATTTTCTTTTATTGATATTTTACTTTTTTTCAAAAAGTAATAACATCTTTTAACCTAATGCATATGTATACATAATGACTATCTCAAAACATTTATGAAGTCCAATGTACAAGGTCAAGTGCTTAGGCTTGCCATATGCAACAACATAACTAAGGAAGGAACTTGAGAACCTAAGAAGCAATAGACCTGAGAAGGATGAAGAGAGTGTAGTGGCATAATAAAGGTGAAAAACTGAAGCTTTCAAGCCTCAAGAAGAAGATGAGGACCATGCAAAACAATTAGCACAATCTCATCAAGAGCTGCACAAGCTTTGTTTAGAAAGTGCAGTCAGAAGTGGACTTTGGCATACAATGTGTAGCAAGCAAAGGCATGTGGTAAGTTAGTGTCCTCTCTTCTATTAAGTATAGCTCATCACTTATATAGGAAGCATAACCAAGAAGCTAAGGAGTGCTACTCAAGAGGGACTTTAGGAAAACCATATTAGGGACAAGGAAGAGCTAAATCAGGACCTTTACGGCCACAAAATTTAATGTTTATAGCTCCAAATCAAGGTAATACTCAAACAAAAAACTCTTCTAGGTGCACACACAAGACTTTATGGAGGGGACACACCTTTTTGTGCCAAAGATATATACCAGTTTTCATTCACCACTATAAGCGTCTCAAGGTGTGCTACAGGTTTAGCAAAACTCATCAGGGTAGTTGTGTTCAAATTTTTCAGATACAATCATTTTTTTGCATCAGGGTATTTTAGCCAGTGGCCATGGCTAAAAGTAGTGATGAATTTTGTATGCTAGCTGTTGAGGATAAGTTGGATGATATGAATTACCCATTGTGGGCTTATATGACGCATCATGTATTGGTCGCAAAAGGACTATGGAATATTGTGTAGGGTGTTTAAAGACACGCTATTACACCTGTGACTATAGGTACTGCAAATATAGGTACTGGATCTGATGGTGTCAAAGATGGTGATATTTCGCATATTCATGTTCCTACCATTGTTTTTGTTGCACTTACTATAGAGCAAATTTGTTGGGATGGTAGAGATGCTCAGGCACATGCATTGATAGCTTTGTCTATCAAACATGCCATTATTCCTCACATTCGCTCTTGCAAAATAGCTAAGAATGCTTGGGATACACTTACCACATTTTACCAAGCTAGGGATGAGGCTTGTGTTGCTTACCTCCAAAAACAGTTGGAGAAGAGAAACATGAATGAAGGTGATTCTATGGAGAGTTTTCTGACAAAGATCAAGGATTTAAAGGAACAATTGATTTTTGCTGATGAAATCCTTCCTGACAGTTCACTTGTGTAGACAGTTCTAAATGGTCTTTCTGACTCATATCAGAGTTTTGCTTCTACTCTTCATTTGATGATGAAAGGCAATCCAAATGCCTTAACATTTGAAGACTTAGTTTTTGTTTTGTTGCAAGAAGATCAGTCTAGGTAGAACAGGTCTATTATGCAAGTTGCACATCAAGCTTTCCTGGCTAGTCAGAATGGCAAAGGTAAATGGAGCTCATCTACTAGTAGATAGAAATCTACAAATGTTGTACATTCAAAGAAGGAAGACAAAAATGAGAAGAAATCAGAAAAGCAGAAATTGTTTTGCAAATATTGTAAAGCAAAAGATCATTTCATTAAGAGCTCCAAAAATGGTTGCTAAAGAGGCAAAGAAGAAAGAGGCTAGAATGGTTGTTGCAAAGGTCTCTACACCAAAAACAGAGTCTGCTAATCTTGTGCAGAATGAAGAATGGGCATTTACTATTGTTTGCAGTTTTGACCCATCTTCCCATGAGTAGTGTATGTGTGCAGTAGACTCAGATGTTTGGTATTTTGATAGTGGGGAAACCAAACATGTTACCTCAGAGTGCACTTTGTTCACTTCACTCAAGTCGGCTCCTATAGGGAATATTGTCACTTGTGCCAACAACTCATCTTATCCTATCATGGGAGTTGGTAAGATCATTCTCACTACTGCTGATGGTAGTTCTTTCACTTTGTTAGATGCTTTATTTGTGCTAGGGATCAAGAAAAATCTATTATCAGTTTCTACATTAGTGAAGATTGGCTTGGTTGTGAAATTTGTTGATGACAGATGTGCAATTCATGATCTGTCAAATGGTGATGTCATTATTGCTTCTGGCATTTTATGTCATGGGTTGTATAAGCTAATAGACTATGAATGATCCGTGAATGATTCGGCATGTGCAATACATGGTTCTCAAGCTATGTCAGATGCAAAGCTTTGGCATGCATGCTTTGGTCATCTAAATTTTGCTAGTTTGCTATGCCTGTAGAAATCTAAAATGGTGTCCTCTTTGCCCAAACTTGAGGCACCTAGTAAACATGTATGTGAAGGCTCTATTTGGGGAAAAATACAATTTTCTTCCTTTCTAAAAGATCATTCAGTTCGAGCTACTCAGAAATTGTAGCTTGTTCACAATGATGTCTCTTGTCCTATGTAGACACCCTCTTTTGGAAACTATCTTTACTTCGTGACTTTCACTGATGATTGTTCCAGGCATGCATGGGTATATCCATTGAAGGAAAAGTCCAAAGTGTTTTGTGATTCAAACAGTTTCTAGTTTTGGCTAAAAATCTATCAGCATGTAGAATGGGCACTCTCTATTTTGATCGAGGGGGGGAATATATGTCTTCTAACTTTCATGCATTTTTGGTTGAACATGGCATAAAACATCAGTGCACAGTGTCGTATACACCTCAACGGAATGGAGTTTTTGAATGGAAGAACATGTCACTCATGGAGATGGCGAGGTGTATGGTCAAGAGTCAGGCTTTACCACATAGTTTCTAGCTTGAGGTTGTCATGTGTGTAGCATATGTACTAAATCGTGTCCCATTAAAGCACTAAAGTCTATCACTCCATATGCGGCTTGGCATGGTCGCAAGCCATCAATTGATCATTTGCGTGCTTTTGGTTGTCTAGCATTTGCATACTAATGAACAACATCATAAGAAATTGGATGATAAAGCAGTAAAATGTATTTTTTTTGGGTATAGTTTTGAAAGCAAAGGCTATCATCTATAGCATCCATAGACTAAATGCATTTTGGTTAGTTGTGATGTTGTTTCTGTGGAAGATGTTATTCAGCCTTTACTTTCATGTACGAAGGAGACATCTGTTAGCTGGTCCTAATGAGGCAACTTCTCAACCATTGCAAGTTTCATCATGATGAAGGTCATTCTAATTTTGATGCAGATTTACATGATGCACTTATTGATGAGAAGTTTATATTAAGCAAATAAAAACTATGCCAAAATGGCTAGTACATACTTTGCATGACAACAAATTAGATGCATCTCCATCATATCGTACTCATGCAGGCTCTCGTAGTGCCTAATTTGCATCAGATTGCTATGCTATGGCTGCACCTAGTCTCTGTGATGAGACTTACCCTGTTTCTTTTGATGAAGCACAAAATTCTTCAGTTTGTGAAGGTTGATAGTGGAATGGATTTGTGTCAAATGAAACATATTGACACATTATTGCAGCATTTTGGCCTTGAAGCCTGTAAGCCTATTGCCACTCTTATGGAGACAAGTTTACGATTGAGTCTTCATGATGCCGGAGATGCATTTGACGTTGTTCTCTATCAGTAGGTTGTTGGATGCTTGATTTACTTATGCATTACTTGGCCAGATATCAAGTTTTTTGTCTCACAGATGAGCAGGTTTATGCATTGCCCAAGTGTCAAGCATTGGCAGGTGGTTAAGCGCATCTTTCACTACTTGAGTGGTACCCGACTACTTGGGTTGTTTTATCCCAAGGGGGGATCACTACCACCAGATTTGCATGCTTTTTCTGACAGTGATTGGGCTAGTTGCTATGACACTCATGTGTCCACTAGTGGTTTTTGCTTCATGCTTGGTAGCTCATGTATATCTTGTTTGAGCAAGAAGCAGCTTACTATGACCGCTTCTAGTTGTGAGTCTGAGTATAGGGCAACTTTGATAGCGACTGTTGAGTCTGTGTGGCTCAGACGCGTGATGGTTGATTTGAGTGTTGGTCACTCTTGTGCCACCACCATCTTCACTGACAGTCAGAGTGCATTGGCAGTTGCGAGGAACCATGTGTTCCATGCTCGCACTAAGCACATTGAGGTGCATTATCATTATGTCACAGAGAGGTTCTTTGCTAGGGAGATCAGCTTGGCATATGTGCCCATGTAGGAGAACATTGCAGACCTTTTCACAAAGGCTCTGCCTAGGGAGACGTTTGAAGCTTTCGGCAAAGCTTTGTACTTCCTTTTGTGGATTGATTCCACATAGCTTGGTACTTCCTTATACATGAGTGCGAGCTCCTTGTTCATCACATCACTTCTAGGGGTGATTTTGTTGATATATTTAGGTAGTGATGTGTGTGAACACACTAGGATCACCAGGGCAATTTTTTCCCTCTATAGGAGGTTTTCTCCCCCGGCTTGTATATATGCCTATTGCCCTAATGGGCTACTTATCTTTGTACATTCTAGTGGTAATACATTTAGTATTGTGTGTTGTGCTCCAAGCGTCTTCTTCTTCCTTGTGCTCTTCACGTGCTTCCGCAAATGTCTAACTCCAACTATATATATATATATATATATATATATATATATATATATATATATATATATATATATATATATATATATATATATATATATATATATATATATATGTATGTATGTATGTATGTATGTATATGTGTGTGTATATATATATATATATATATATATATATATATATATATATATATATATATATATATATATATATATATATATATGTATGTATGTATGTATGTATGTATGTATGTATGTATGTATGTATGTATGTATGTATGTATATGTGTGTGTGTGTATATATGTTTATATATATATATATATATATATATATATATATATATATATATATATATATATATATATATATATATATATATATATATGTATGTGTGTGTGTGTGTGTGTATACATATATATATATATATATATATATATATATATATATATATATATATATATATATATATATATATATATATATGTGTGTGTGTGTGTGTGTGTGTGTATGTGTGTGTGTGTGTGTGTGTGCATTTAGATCTAATGAAAAACACATTCATGAGAAAAAAACCTACGCATTACTTTGATCTTTTTTCTACTTTACTTTGATTTTTGTTTTCTCCTTTTTATTTCTTCTTCTTTTTATATAATTTACTTTTTCTTTTCCATTTCTTTTATTACACATATCTACTTTTTCTATAGAAAAATCTCTTTTACTTCTAATTTTCCTTTTAGTTTAATTACTTTATTTTTATTATATTTACAAATTAATTTCTATTAATTTTTCTTTTCTTTTTAATTGTATTTTTAATTTAGTTACTTAATTTTATTCCATTTTATCTATTTATTTATTTATGTATCTAATTAAATTCGAAATTATCTTTATTAAGTATAAATATGTAATTTAATTATGTATATTTTATTATATTTTTATATTATAATAAATATCTACGTTCATTTCTGTTTGTTCTTTTATTTCACTAACTCTTTAATTATAATTAAGTATTTAGTTACATACTAATTAATAAAAGAAATATAACTAAAAATAAAAATAAAACAAATAAGAAAACTATTCTGATCCCTCTCTATAGTCAATTTCTAGTAGTGCTAAAGTCTCGCTCTCTCTCCCTCTCTCTCTTTTTCACTATCTCTCTCTATTGTCAATTTCTAGTAGTGCTAAAGTCTCATTGTCTCCCTCTCTCTCTCTGATGTCATGAGCGTAGTCAAGGTCATGGAGTCGAGAGGAAAGGGCAAAGAGATAGGAAGTTCTTTCACTCTCTCTCCCCTTCTCTCTCTATCTCTATGTGTGTGTGGTGCACTGTGTAGAGCACAATCGAGGTCATGGAGAGGAGAGTAGAGGAGAGGGTAGAGAGATAGGGATTTCTCTCTCTCTCTCTCTCTCTATCTGACTCTCTCTCTCCCTCTCTTTCGTGATTCCCATGGTAGCCAGAGATGGAGGGATGAGGATTTAGAGAGATAAAAACTCTCTCAAAAGTTACACAGTATGAGAATAAGGAGAAAAGGAAAAATTTAAGTACATGAAAAATACATTAGAAAATCCTAATGTTTAACAATGGCAATATTATTTATAGAGGCAAAAGATCCCAACTTTCCTAATTGAAACAACTTTCCAAACATGCACATGTCATACACATGTAGGCTTCTTCTTTCTTCTTTTCCTCTATTCTAATTTAGGATATTCTTTTTATTCCATTTTATTTTTCTTTTCTTCTTTTTCCTTTTTGTTTTTCATTTATCCTTTTCTATTTTTTATTTCTCTTTTTCTATTATTTTATTTTAAGACTAAAGTTCAAGGTATACATCAATGCATCTACAAGGATCTAAGGGGTTTCAAACATATGGTACACATTTACATAGTGTTTCAAGGGTTTTTTAGACATACACTTGGCGTTTTGATGGGTTAACGTTTATAATACAACTGGGGTTCTATAGGTTAATGGTCCAAAAAATTAATTGATCAATTAGGGTTATAGTTTAGGGTTCTCTTAGGGTTTCTCTTTAGGGTTCATGGATATGGATTTCGGAAGGTTTTGAAGAATCAATGAACATGGGGTCTTTATACAAGTAGGATTACAGGTTCCTACATTATTTTAGGTGAATAGACTTTCTAATACTCACACATGGACTTACACAATCATATAATTGAAAGGTTTTTCATACACAATCAAAGACATCTAGGTATTGAAACATATATACATCTTTGATTCTTCTTCTTCGTGTAGATAAATCATCACTTGCATTTAATCAAATCTCAATCAATATAGAGAGAAATAAATAAAAGATATTAAATTTGAAATTTTCTAGATACACCATCCGTAAGGGATTTCATCTTGCTATTTGGCCCCACTAAACTTGCACATCTTCCTAATAAGCCAATGTGCAAAGTCAAATAGAAGCGCATGAAGATTAGTTTTGAAATAGTTTTTAGTTTTTATTTCAATGTTTTTCTTTTGAAAATTCAAAACATGACTTTCATATGCAAATGCAAGTTCTTAACAAAATAAAGGTAACTTTAAAGTATCTAAGTTATGACTGAAAACTCGTTCTATCAGCATACTACTACAAAAAATAATTCAAACTACTCCTATAAAATCATTTGGACTTTCGAGTAACAATTGTTCCTATTGACGCATGTCAAAGTTAGTTGTCATTTTATATAAATTTTCTTATGCTTTCTTTCTATATACCTATCAGAAAATACTTTTAGCTTCGGTATTGCATAGCTATGTCTTGTGTAGCTCACATAATGATTCTTAGAAGTGGTTTTGAGACCACATCTAAGTCATGAATATTGTTTTTTATCTTTATCTTTTTCTTTTCTTTTATTTTCTTCACTACGTAGCATCCCTTAATGTACTGCATCTTTATTTGTTCTCTACTTTTACTTTCTGGGGTGGAAGAGACCATAAAATTCCTAAAATTTGATACAATTTAAGCTCTTTGAAAATTTTTCATTTAAGGAGAAAGACCTAACTCCTAATCATGGTCTAGGATCTAGAGATAAGCACTAGAAGGAGTCATGATTTCAATTCTTAAATGTTTCAGAAATGTGACATAGTCTATCTCTATAAAACAAGGCCTTCTTTCTACTATGAGCTTCAAGTGAGAGTGTTCTATCTAGGCCTTCATAATGGTTATATGGTATCTCAACCTACTCTCTCAAGTGCACACATTCCTACTAGCATTTCTAACATTTCTTAGTAATTTAAAATACTCTTTTATTTGCTTAGAACATCATGAAATGCAATATATGATATGAAAAAAAAATCAAAATACAAAATACGAACAAAAGCATGGACAGAAACTAGTAGAATACACTCACCTCATTAATTGTCTTCAATAGCTTCATCATCTTCTTCATCTTCAAGCATTTCTTCATCTATTTCATATTCCTCTTCATTTTGCTTCTTAAACAACTTGAGTTTTGTCAAATTTGCAAAGTTCATACCTACCATTATTAAATAGAGATGCAACTACATACAATCCAAACCATCTTTTAGTCAATTTCCTTCTTATCTAAACTTATTTGTGGACGAGTCTAAGGAAGATTTTAGTGAACTCAGATAGCTTCCTATATCCTTCCATTCTCTTCATAATCATTCTTGTAAAATTTCTCATAAACATAAACTAATGGATCCTATCTAAACATATTTGTCTCTCTTTCTATCTCATCAGCATCATCATCAAAATCATCATCAAATTTTGCTTCTCAGAGCATGTATGAAACATTATTTAACTTTCTAGCTATATGCACAAAAGTTGGATTAATAAACTTTACATATGAAATCCACCTAAGCATTGCAATATCTGTAGGACAGTTTGCAATCATACCTTCAGAGGAAGAAAATCTATCTCAACAACAACATCACCTTCTATGAAATATTCTTTCTCAGATTTTAATGCAACTACCAAACCCCATAATTTTCTTTCGATATATGGATACTATCTTTAAGTGTCGTGCAATATTTGTGCATCAAAGAAAACTTGTGTATCTCTACTTATCATCATCATATTGACCTATGCCCCAACCTATACCAATAGGACTAGTATCAACAATAAAGTAATAGGCTTCTAAGATGAATAATCAACATGCTTCCAATTTTGAGCTTCAATTAAAAATTGTCTTAGTTTATGCATGGCTCTTGATTGTTTCTCTATCCAAAGAAAATTCTTTTTCTTTCTCATCAGATCATATAAAAGATTCGCAACATGAGCGAACTGAGGGGTCAAAAAATCATAGAAGACATAGTCTCCTAAGAATCTCCTTACTTCACTAACATTACCACACACCTCAAAAAGTCTTCTAATGGCCTCAACCTTCTATAGATATGGCTTTTCACCATAGTGACCACACAAATGTCCTACAATGAAAACCTCATCGACTTCAAAAACAGATTTCTTTAGAGAAAACATTAGCCCTACCTTTTTCAATCTTTTAAAAATTCTTTCACAATTAGAGATATGGTCAGCAACAAATTTTCTACAACTAGAAGCATCTAAAGAATCTTCCTTCACTCTTTCCTCATAACCCTTTATTAGAATCTCATCAATAAAAGGCATTCTCACATAACATACCAAGTCATTTAGAACCAGATTCATGGAATTCATCATGTGAGCCAAAAAATTGGTCGCTCCCTATGGAAAGGTACACATACATACAAGACATAGAGGAGTCTTCATCGTAGTAATGTCTTTGCTCTCAATAACTAACTGAAATTGCTCATACACTAAATACATATCACCCATTGACTAAATGGAATGCTCAGCAAATGCTTCAACAAACTCATCTAGTATAGGTCCTATCCCTACATTTCTATTCGCGAGTTTGCTCATAGGTTGCAAAACATCATTGAAATGAAGTTTCCCATTCTTCTTTGGCATCGTTAACCATCTGCTCAAATATGATGATAAAGATGGCTCCAAGATGTTCATGGATATCTTGCCCTTTAAAATTCTCATCAACTTAGGTAAAAGAGCTTTTGGAACTAGTATAGTTCATATAATCCATGGAATATGTGGCAATGTAAAGATGATCATGGGTGGAACTTGTTTCGAATCTGCACATCGTATTTCATGTGGAAAAAGAGCAAATGCTTTTTCATGTTTCTTGATAACTTCAATATTTTTTTCTCTTTCCTTTTTTGTAAGAAATATTTTCTCACCCAACTTGACCTACTTAATAATCTCTTCAGTAAAATGATTCCCTATCAACTCTTGTTTTCTCAGCATAGGATCATTAGATACTCTTATATTTTTCATAGCTATCTCTCAACAATGGTTGAGCTATGGGTTTGATCTTTTTATCAACTATATTATACTTGGTACTAACACTTACTCCATGCTCTTCCAAAAAGTTAACAGTTAAATCATATTCTTTAATAAAATTGGGCATAATGATTTTAGATCTTTCCTTTCTTTGAAGTGCTTGCTCAAGTTCTTCTAGAATAGTAGAAATTCTTTTGAACTCAATTATGTTCTCAATTTGCTCATCAAGAACTATTAATCCTAAATTTGTTTGATTAATATTTTCTTTTTGCAAATAACATAATGTAGAAGAATATATAGAAGTTTTTTGAAAACTCTATATTGATTCATGTGAGACATCAAACCATTTTCCACCGTTGTCTTGCTCAATAGCAGATTCTTACAGAAATCTTGATCAAAATACGTCCCATATTCCCCCATAAGTGCACAATCATAAGAGTTATTGGGTTTTCCTTAGATTTTTCCTATTTCTTACATAATTCAAACATCTTTTCATGACTTGCAAGGAATGCAAATCACATCTTGAATAGATTCTTGCATAAGCAGATCCATCATCCATAGCCTTTGTTTCCACACATTTCAGCTATAAATGGCTACACAAGAATAGCTTCATATGAATAGTTATCCTAGACAAAGAAAGTGGAATTCCTCAAAAACTCCCCCAATTGACACAAGCATAAATGCACAAGCCCCTAGCGAAACTACAGAGCCATTGTCAGTAGTCCTGATCCATGAGACATGTTCTTTGTCTATCTTTGGCCTTGATTGACTCCTAGACAGATGTAAATGTGATCTCTAAAACATTATATGATAAATTATAAAGATAGCTTCATCTTGTATCTCAACTCTTCTCCTCTTATCTTCAGCATTGGTAGTGTGTGAGTAGATAGAGAATTGATCTACATGAGTCTTCAAAACAATCTTTTGCATGATTGCATCTCGCGCTCTTACTAGAGCTTTGATCGAGTAATTATTTAAGCAAAGATCTATCTTCTTCTTCATCTCCTAGCTCTAGTGGGTCTAGCTTAGATACAAATGTGCTATCGTCAATGTTTGAAAATTTTTCGTATAATTTCTTCATTCCTCCCTTCCCTCAGATTACAAGCAGAGGAAGAAAAGTCCTAAAGTCACATAAGTTTTTATCTATATCAATAACCAATGAGTGCTCTTTTTCTAGTTTTAGTTCCTCACATGCATAAAAAAAGTGTTTCTGAGCATCACACTAGACACACCTTCTTCCGGTGATTCCATTAGTTTATTGTCTATCATTGGGCCTAGTATTTCTTTGATACATAGGCTGAACTCGTGGCATAGGAACTGGTTGAGCAATGGGCTGCACTAGAGGAGTACCTTGAGGCATCATATAACCTTGAGGTATGTTCGGCATGGGCATGGCATTTCTTTGTAGTGGATCTCCATAACTCCTACTTCACTCAAATAAAACAAGGTCTTGAAAACCCATAAGTACACCTTGTTATGAAGGCTAGCCATCTCTTGGATAGAGATTCTTGCATTTACATAACGTCCTCAAGTTTTTTACTAAAAATTTCTAACTACAATTCCAATGGTATCTGAGATGTAGATGCCACACTAGCTATATACAACACTATAGATACACTTAGACCCATCAGAATAGGTATCTCTATAGGTTGCATTAAAATTGGTTGCACTGGTCTATCAAAGAGGACAAATTGACATTGTCTCATCTGAGCAACTGCCACAACTCTTTCCTAAAATCATCCTAACTCTTTTCTATATCTACTTGGATAGTAGTCAAGCTTGATCTTGAAACCACCCATGTGAAGAAATTTGTTAGCATCTCTTCAAGAACTCCCTCAAGCTGAGCTTGTTCCTCATAACTATCCAAGTATTTGGTGACATTAGGTCTAATAAAATTTCCTTTATCCTCCAAAATAGCCGCTTTTTACTCTATTGTAAACTCTTTAAAAATTTCTTCCATTTCACTTCTCTGGCTTGTCCTTGGATGTAGGACAATATCTAGAATGATAGGCTCAAAGTTCTCCTTAATGCAAAGTAGAGTTCAAAGAAAAGATCGTTTGATCTTTGAGCCACAAGATGAAAGTGAGCTTTACGACCTTCTCATTATTTTTAGATTAGCTAGAACATGCTTCTAGGGTCTGCATGTATTCATACTAGTCTAGGTTGTTCATTCTAATTTAAGATGTCTCTTTTCTTGATTTGATCTTTGCAACTTGATTCTTCTTTCTTCTTGGATTTAGCTTTTATAACTTGATTTCTTTTTTTTCTTGAATCTAGCTCCTATAACAAGATTTCTTTTATTTCTTCCTGGATTTAAATGTATCTTTCTTTGTTTTGTGTTTTTGTATCTTAAATGCTAGAAAAGATTTGGTTTTAACAAGTTTTCTTGGTTGAATTTTAAAGTTTTTTTACTATTTATGAATTTTTTATTTTGTTCTTATAATGGTCTTTTTTTAAGGTTTACATTTTTTTAATTTTATGATATTTTTTGGGTTTTTTATTTATGTGCTTTTCATGGAAAATTATCTAAGCCATAATAGTTGCAAGTTTGCTAATTTATTAACAATTTGGAAGTGCTAAAAATGTATAGCTATCCTAATGCATGTCATGGGTGTTCAAATGCAAGCAAAAAATGTCTTTGTTTTCAAGTGAGTGATAGCAATGCATATAAGGATAAAAATTGAAAATATAATACCTTATTTTTTTGATTTGATATCAAGGTAATGATCCCACAGTGTAATAAAATTTTACATTTATTGAAAGTGTCAATACAAACCAATCTAAGTGTGCAATGTGCTGCTTGTAAGACATTAGTTACACAATATAACACAAGAGCAGTAGTAGAGAAGATAACAAATATAGGAGAATCTCAAGGTAGAGCTTAAATGGTGATCTAGACAACTCTACATAGGGAGATACAAGGTAGAGGTATACTGGCTCAATTCAATGTCTCAGGTAGTGTAGAAGTCATGTATATATAGGATCATGCCTGGCCTTCAGTGGATGGCTATACATGGGCGATAGAGCACGGGTGGCCACCGCCTACGTAATTGTCATACACGGCTTAGGCCGGTTCAACCGACCTAACAAATATAAATGATTTTTGACTCCGATAGGGAATATTCCATGGAATATTCCCTTTATCGTCACGTTGAGGGCACTGCCCGTGGACCCCCACTAGGGGGTGAGCGCTAGGGGGCCCGTTGGCCCCCCCTTGGACCCCCCAACTGGGGTTGCTCACCGTTGCCTCGGACCCCACAATTGGGGACCCTGGTAACTCCCTTTCCTTACAATACTTTACATGGTCCAATATGACCTTCATCCAATATGCAAGTTGGGATTCCGATCAATTGGGTAATGCACGCTTGGCTTCTCCTCATAATGGGGGCCTTACAAAATGTGCATGCAATCATGAGGGGTAGACATTGATCATATACTAACACCCCCCTCAATGTTTACCGATGATAAATCAAGTAGGTCTCTGTCCTATGCCCATCTGTTGAAGATGCCTATTGAGATGTTCTCTTCCAAGTGCTTTAGTGAATATGTGAGCATAATTTGCCTCTATTGGGCAATAGTCTAGCTCCACAATTTCATCTTCAATTAGCTCACGAATGTAATGGTACTGTACTTCTATGTGCTTGGTGCTAGCATGAAATACTGGGTTCTTTGCAATCACCATACAACTTTGATTATCACACTTGAGTAGAGTCGCCATATTTGATGGAAAGCCTAGATCTGCAAGAATTCTCCTTAACTAGGCCACCTCACAAGAAGCAAAACAAGCTGCTTTGTACTCTGCTTCAATGGAGGAGAGTGCGAGAGTTGGTTGCTTCCTATCACCCAAGAAAATATTCCTTAACCAAGTGAGAAACAATATCCAAAAACTGATTTTCTAGAATCACAATCTCCAGCCCAATCTTAATCACAATATCCTTGAAGTGTATCACATGTGGTATAAAAGATACCAAAATCCGAGGTTCCTGCAATGTACCTTAGAATTCGCATTCCAACATTCAAGTGATTCTCCTTAGGTTTGTTGGAAAACTTGCTTAACACTTCAAGTGCATATCAAATGTCTGGTCTAGTGTTGCACAAAAAAAAAAGACTTCCAACGAGCTTCCTATACTTCTTAGCATCTACATCAAGCATGTTATCATCCATAGATAGCTTATGATTTACCTCCATAGGTGTGCTAGTTGGTTTGCACTCCATCATTGCAAATGCCTTGAGAATTTCTTTGGCATATTTTTGTTGTGAGATGAAAATGCCATCCTTCCTTTGCCATACTTCAATTCCCAGACAAAAATGGAGTACACCTAAGTCCGTCATTTCAAACTCAGTTCCCAAGCTGATCTGAGTTTCATTGATGAGTTCCTAATGATCTCTTGTAATGATCAAATCATCTACATATACAATGACAACAATTAGCTTTCTATCCCTTTTCGTTACATACAAGTTAGCATCAGAAGTACTTCTTTCAAAACCCATATTTTTTAAAAAAGTATCTATCCATTAGTACCAAGCCCGTGGAGATTGCTTAAGTCCATACAAAGCTTTCTTCAACTTGCAAACTTTATTTTATGAATTGGGAACCTCAAAACCTGGTGGTTGGGATACATATACCTCCTCCTTGAGGTAACCATTCAAAAATGCAGATTTAACATCCATCTGGAAATTAGGCCAGGCCTTTGTGCAGGTACTGCAAGTACCGTCCGACTTTACCTTTTGCATTTGCTGAGAATGCAGCATCACTTGTACTTTGCCGATTCTTCAATAGCATCTCTTCTTCTAAAAGCATAGCACAAAACTCTTCAAATGTGAGGGGAGTTGGTTTTACCTGAGTGTTAAGGGCTATTACTAATCCATCATACTTTGCTGGAAGAACACGTACACATCTTTGAGCCAGCTCTTTTGGTGTTATAACAACACTGACTGCAGGCAATTGATCTTGAAGATGTTTTATCTGTTTGACAAAATCTTCAGCTGTTTCAGAATCAGAATGCTTTTCATTTGCCAATTGATTTTCTAAATTCTATATCCTAGTGTGGATTTTGGTCTCATATTGACGAGCCAATATGCCCCAAGCCTCATGTCTTTAGTAGTATGTTGAACTATAGTAAGAAAAAAATCACTTACACTAGTTATAATTGCACATAATGCATCAACATTCCGACTCTTCCAAGCTCGTAGAAGATCTGGATCTGGCTGAATCATCAATCTTGAATTTGCTAGATCTTCAACTGGTATAGGCTCTGGATCCAATCCCATGTGTCCCAAGAGAGTGTAAGTAATTCATAGGAGTCCAAAATTGCAGAAATTTTGAGCTTCTAGAGTGTATAGTTGGTTCCATCCAGCTTTCCTTCAGTGAATGCAGGTGGGCGAATTCGGATAGGTGCAGCAATAACATCAGGTGACACACCAAGACTAGTGTTCAAGCCTCGTGGAAGTTGAAACGCGTGTAGGGCCCAGGCTGGCGATTAGAGCAGTATTGAGCCTTCCCTCTCTAGACGACGCCGTCAGAGCATCGCCATCGAATCTTTGCAACTTTAAAGCCAGGTACAATCATTATTAAAGGAGTATTTTCCCACCAACCAACCCCCGACTAAGGAGGACAATTGGATGCGACCATCGACCCCGCTTATTCAAAGCGTCTCTGTGGCTCTGTGCATCGAAGTGCCTGGGTATCTAGCTGATGATTGCACGTGTAAATCTCAGAGAAGTACACTTTTGAGTCATCCAATCATATCCTATAAAAAGTCACCATAATCGAGGGGCTAATGCACTTGAGTTCTTTCGTATTACGAGTCTGTGACCCACTTTAGGCGTTTGAACATGAGATCAATCGGCTTCAATTCCGAAGTTCAACCTTACGACCTACAACCTGCCGATCGAGAGGTCCCATGATGCCTTTAAAAGAGGTCCTACCTCCGAGGAGTCACACACGGGGATTGAACCTAAATCTCTCAGACGCCTTTAAAAGGAGAAGGTCCCACATGGGACTTGAGCCCGCGGCCATTTGATCAATAAAGCTTTGCTTTATCCAACAAAGCAAGGCTCACTGATCAAGCCCTTAGAAGGAGAATATTCTCATCCGGCACCCACGGGGAGTCAATCTCCAGTCAAACACCAATCAAGCACACATCCACCAGAAGAACGAGCAGCAGAGGTTTGAAGATTGAAGAATCTAAGAAAATTCAACCAAGGCGGTGTAGCAGTGAATCGTCCAAGGCGGCCCAAGCCGACCTACAACTAGAAGCTGATATCAAAGAAAAAAATCGGGGAAGTACTCGATTTAATTTTCATCTATTTTCCTTTAGTATTAGAAACGGAATTTTCATATTTGTAGTTGATTCCAAAGTATTCACTGAAGTATGGGGGATTCCTACGCAAGTAACATGTTATTAGACATAGCTAGGCAGGAAGAGGATTATGCACCGCAGGAAGGGGGTAGAAAATTAGATTATACTCCAGGTCTTCTAGAGATAGGTCAAGAAGAAAGGCAGGAAATAAATATTTATGAAGAGTTGAATGGTTTGGATGAAAAATTGAACGATATCTAAGCGGATATGCTCATTGTCAAAGAAATCCAAAACGAGATGGGTACCCTTGGAACTTCAATTAATGAAGTTAAAGGGAAGATGGAACAAATTCTTCATACGATTTCTCCATCTTTACCCTTACCTGGCCAAATGGGTTCCTTGTCTATTCGACCAAGGAATCCATCATCTAGTAAAGGAACTGATGCCCCTTTACCCTTACATAGTAATGTATCTTTAAAAAATAAAGATAATAAAGTAAATCCTCCTCATACTACCATTAAGTCTAGAAGCCCGTCTTTTGCAAAAGACTTAAAACCACTTCAATTTTTAGGGGAAGATAAAGACCGAAACAAAGATGCAGTCTTGACATTTTTGGAAAAATGGCAAGACTTGCATCAGTTAAAAAACACCCCTGAAGCTTATAAAGTCTTAGAAACAAGTTTATCACTTGGACCTAAGGCTTAAAAGTGGTGGATGAGCTTAAAGAGGGCTCAAAGAATCCCAGAAACGTGGAATCAATTTGAAGAATTCTTCAAAAAAGAATTCTTACCAGAAAATGAGGATGAGCGAAACTAGGAAAAATGGGACAAAGTCTTGCAGAGAGGACGTCTCCTTTCTCTATATATTTCTCATTATCGAGAAATAGTACTTAAATTACAAAACCTTGATGAATTTCATAAGGTAAGAGGTTTCATCCGTGGCCTCGACAAGCAAGTTAAACATGAAGTGAAAAGCTCCAAAAAGTTTAGAAGATGCTATTAAGTTAGCACAGATCTATGAAGATCATGCTAAAACTGAAACACAACCACTTCATCTTGTCGGGGACAATAAGAAATTTAAACCAGGTAAAAGAAAGCTAGGCACATTCAAAAAAGATGACTTTAAAACCCCTAGACCTTCACGGCCTAGGCTAGACCCTGAGGTTTGGGAAAAAGCAAAAAATGAGAATCTTTGCTTTAAGTGCCTCAACCCAAGACATCTTAGTAAGAATTGCATGACCAGGGGACAACAAAAAGCCACCCGTGAGGTAAGAGGGAAAGAAAAGACAGGAATACACTTAGTCCAAACATTGAATCTCGAAAATAGTAAAGTTTGGAAAAAAGTGGAAATCCTTCACGAAGAGGACAAGCATCAATGTTGTCTGTCTGACTCAATGTGGGTCCAAAACCAGTTTGGACCTCATGACTTGGTAAAACTTCATGCTTGTATAAGTGGTGAAAAGGCCAGAGTCACGATAGATGACTCGGCCACCCACAATTTCCTAAACTACTCACTGGTGAAGAGACTAAAGTTGCCCCAGCAAAAGTCACCTCATCAGTATGTTGTGTCTATGATGCAGGGTCAAGACAAGAAAGTCTGGGGATACTATGATCTGTAACCTTGAAATAGAATTTCAAGGTTATAAAGATAAATTAGACTTTCAGATCATGCACATGGAAAGAACTGATGTGATTTTGGGTAGAGAATGGCTTTGGGGTTTATGGAAAACACTTAAAAGAAGCTGTCAACTAAATACTTTAGAATTTGAGAGAAATGGAATCCGTTATCTAATCAAGGAGAGCATGATGTGCCCAGTACTCCTTTGATTTCTAGCATGGAGTTGAAAAAACTTGTAAATACTCAAAAAGCGGAAGTTTTCATGATACTTCCAACTGATGTAAACAATGTGCATAGTATGAAACCAGTTTCTTATATCTTGTCTCCTTTATCTGAACATGAAAGGTTTAAATTTAAGTGTTTAATAAATAGTTATCGGGATGTTTTTCCAAAAGAACTTTCCCATGGCTAACCTCCTTCTCGTGGGCAAATCGACCATGCTATAGACTTGCTCCGAGGAACTAAGCCTATATGTAAATCCCCTTATAGACTCCCTTTTTCCCAGCACGCTGAAGTAGAAAAGCAGTTAAATGAATACCTAGTTAAGGGATTCATTCAACCTAGTCTTTCACCCTGGGCAGCACCCATTCTTTTAGTCAAGAAAAAAGATGGATCAATGAGACTATGCATTGACTATCGAGCCTTGAATAAAGTTAGAATCAAGAATAAATATCCAATGCCCCGAATTGATGATTTATTTGATCAATTAAAAGGAGCTAAGATATTTTCAAAACTTGATCTCCGTCAAGGATATCATCAAATTAGAATTAAATCTGAAGATGTTCCTAAAATAGCTTTTAGAACTAAATACACACATTTTGATTTTTTAGTCATGCCTTTTGGACTAACAAATGCCCCAGCCACGTTCATGACACTAATGAACACTATATTAAGCCCTTATCTGGGAAAGTTTGTAGTTGATTTTCTTGATGATATTCTTGTCTATAGTCAAGATGCAGCCTCTGATCTAGAACATTTGGAAAAAGTTTTCCAATTTCTAAGAGAAAACAAATTATTCGGAAAAGAAGATAAATGTGAATTCTTTTCAACAGAAACCAGATATCTTGGACACATTATATCTGAAAAAGGGATTCAAGTAGATCCTGATAAGGTCCAACTTATTCTTAACTGGCCTCACCCTAAAACTATTACAGAACTTCTAAGTTTTTTAGGGTTAGTAGGATACTATAGAAAATTTGTACCCAACTTTGCAAAAATCTCAACCACTTTATTTGAGAAATTTAAGGGTAAACCCAAAAGCCTCACTTGGGAGAAGGAACATGCTGAAAGTATGGAAATACGTAAAAGAGCCTTAGCTTCGGCCCCGGTTCTACAGATAGTAGATCGGAATGAACCCTTTGTAGTTGAAACAGATGCTAGTGATCTAGCAATAGGAGCTGTGTTGATTCAAAATGGTCGACAAATTGCTTTTGAAAGCCAAAAGTTAAATTCAGCTCAAAGAAATTATTCTACCTATGAAAAAGAGCTTTATGCAATTGTGCATGCTGTGAAAAAATGGAGACATTACTTGTTTGGCGCTAAAGTAAATATAGTTTTTGATCAAGCAAGTATTAAATGGTTTGCAAACCAATCCGAATTATCAGGTAGAAAAGCTAGATGGGCCGAATTACTCCAAGAATTTGATTATGAACTTAGGTATAGAAAGGGAAAATTTAATATTGTAGTAGATGCATTAAGCAGGATGCCCATGTTAAATTCTTTGAGTTTCATACAAATTTCTAATGAGTTAGTAACACTCATGAAGGGCAAGTATCAAGAAGATACTAGTTTTAATGAAGCCTGGAAGAAGGTTTCTACTCCAAATACAAACTTATCAAATGAAGATAAGTTTAAACATTACAGTATTTAAGATGAATATCTGTTATACAAAGGAAAGATCTGTGTTCCTTGTAATTCCAAACTTAAGAAAAAAGTTTTGCTTGAATGTCATGATGCCCCAAGTGCAGGACATCCTGGAATCAACAAAACTTATGAATTAGTAAAAAGGTAGTTTTACTGGCCTAGTATACATAATGATGTACATAATTAGGTACTTAGATGCACTAAGTGCCAAGTTAACAAAGCTGAAAAGTTTTAGATAGGGGGTTTGTTGCATCCCTTAGAAATTCCAAATGGAAAATGGGAAAGTATTATTATGGATTTCATTACAGGCTTGCCACGTACCCCTAAAGGTCATGATGTTGTTTGGGTCATAGTTGACCGATTGACCAAAATGGCTCGTTTCTTACCTACTCGAACTACAGTAAAAACTCCATGGAACAATTGTATAGACTCTATGGATTACCTCAAGACATAGTGTCTGATAGAGATAGAAAATTCACTAGTCATTTCTAGAGAGCCGTATTCAGCCGCTTAGAAACTAAGCTTAATTTGAGTACTGCTGAACATCCTCAAACAGATGGTCAAACTGCAACTCTTGGACCTTTGGTATATATATGGGTGGATACGTACTCACTCACTCTCTGGTGGATGCTATACTCTAGGAAGAAGTTTTCACAACAAATTTCTTAGCTAGTTAGAAGGGCAAAGGTAAATGGAGCTCATCTACTAGTAAGCAGAAAATCTACTAATGCTACATAGGCTAAGGAGGAAGATAAAGATGAGAAGAAACTAGAAAGGCATAAATAGTCTTGCAAATACTATGAGGAAAATGGTCATTTCATAAAGTTTTATCCAAAATTGGTTGCAAAAGAGGTAGAGAAGAAAGAGGGTAGAATGGTTGTTGTAGAGGCCTCTAAACCTCAAACCGTGTGTGCTAGTCTTGTTCAAAATGAAGAATGGGAATTTTAATAACCTTTGCAGCTATGCCCCATGTTCTCGTGAGTAGTGTGTCTACATTAAACTAGGATGTTTAGTACTTTGTAGCACACTTGGAGCATAGTTTCTTCGATTCAATTGAGCATGCCCCTATAGGGAATGTTGTCACATGCACTAACAACTCCTCTTATCTTGCAATGGGAGTTGGTAAGATCATCCTCAATGTTGTTATTTCTTTGATATTGTGAGATGCTTATATGTGTCAAGGATCGAGAAAATCTATTTTCAATTTTAGCATAAAAGCCAAGATTGGCTTGGTTTTCAAGTTTTTTGATGATGGATGTACAAGTCATGATATGTCAAATGGTGATGGTATTCTTTCTTTTGGCATTTCATATCATCGAATGTATAAGATCATATAATATGTGAATTTATGAACGATTTAGCATGCAAAATTCAAGATTATCAGGCTATCTCAGATGCAAAGCTTTGCCAGGCATGCTTTGGTGATAAAAATTTGCTAGTTTACTTTTCTTGTAGAAATATGAATTGTTGTCCTCTATACCTGAACTTGATTCACCTTTTAAATATTTCTATGAAGGCTATATTTTGGGAAAATGCAGCATTCTATCTTCCCACAATATAGTTTTGTTCAAGCTACTCATAAATAACAACTCGTTTAGAGTGATGTATGTGTTCCTATGCAAAACCTTCATTTGGGAACTATCCATAATTTGTGACTTTAATTGATCAATTCTCCAAGCATGCATGGGTGCATCTAGAGAAAAAAAAAATTGGATGTGTTTATGTGCTTCAAACAGTTCCTAGTTATGGCTAAACAACTGTTAGCATGTGAATTGGGTAGCCTTGGGTTATGATGGAGGGGGGAAATATATGTCTTCTTAATTTAACACATTTCTATTTGATTGTGGGATAAAACATCAATGTAAAATTCCATATACACCCCAAAAAAATGGGGCTTTTAAAAGAAAGAATAGGTATCTCATGGAAGTGGCAAAATGTGTGGTCAAAATTTATGCTTTACCACATAGCTTCTAGCTTGAGGTTGTTATGTGTGCATCATATGTACATAACACGTGTCCAACCAAAGAGCTACAATTCATCACTCCATATGAGGCTTGGGATCATCACAAGACATGTATTGCTCATCTATACTTCCTTGGTTGTCTGGCATAAGCATTGATGGATCAACAACAATGTAGAAAAATCAACGAGAAAGTAGTGAAATGTATGTTTACCATTTATGGTTTGGAAATAAAAGCCTATCATCGGTATCATCCACATATTAAATGCATTCTGGTTAGCCATGATGTTGTTTTTGTGTAGGATGCAATTCAGCCATTGTTGCTGCATATGTTTGGTCTATGTGCTTAGCCTTCTTTATAGGACTTCATAAAAGCTTTGAGAAAATAACCTTATGAATACACATCTTAATGGATTGCTTTCAAAGGTCAAATTCAGATATTACTTTTTTCCAAAACTAAAGAAGTGATTAAGAGATAATATTGTGCATATATTGGTAGTCAAATGTGATGACCATATTTGAATTCAAATTCAAAAAAGCCCCTAAAAACATTAAATACTTTTAGGTACATCTAACTAACAGTCATCTATGAAAAAGTGCATATGTACACTATCAGTTAGTTGTAGATACATGTGCGGATTGTCTCACTCATTGAAGTGAATATTGAACTTACCATGAAGATCTCGGAGCTCTCCAACATCTCTTTTTATAATATCTTACTTAGCAATACACTTACAACACATTTCCTTAGCTACATTTCTCTCTATTCACTACTATAGTACATTGCTTCAAGGTTGTCTACTTGTGTGAGTCATTGCACCATATATGTGATTGTATTGTATTTTTTTATTTCTTAGAGTATGAATATAGGAATCTTTGAGGTGTGTCTACAAAGTTTCATGGTCATTGGATTTGTACATTTTGAGATATGAATTGATCTAAGTGACTATATCTATGCATCCTCATCTACCTAAGAAGTAAGGATCACATCCCTGACTTCTTATGCATATTGCTCCTTGCATAGTCCTTCTAATTTCATGAAATGACTTGTAATAGGTCAATCATCACTTCATTTGATTATTCAAAAAAATTCTTAGGTCGATCCCAACCATGATGTGAGATTTGGGCATAAATCTGGGTACCTTTTTCCATCAATAAAAGGTTTCCTCTACTTGATAAATACTAAGAAGTTATCTCTTTCGTCATAAACTTTTGAGATGTATGTTTCAATGTATTATACTAGTACTAGTGCATATATTGGAATCTCAAAGAGTTTACTAAAGGTTCCTAGAGTTACTTAGGCTAGTCTAGACTAGCTTTTTACTAGGACCCTCTCATCTCTATGTATTATCCATCACTCCTCACATGTGTATTATCTATCACTTCTCACAATGGTATTAGAGCATAGTCATAGACTTGACATTATGGCTGATTTATTTCCCTCATCTATTGGCAAATTGGATCAAACCAAACACTCAAAATGGTCTCCAAAGTTGGAGGCTTACTTGGAAGGGAGAAACCTTGGATGCATCTCAAGAGATGAGTTGATGCCTATACTCATAACTAAGGGGAAACCAACTAAAGGGGATTAGGAAAAGCTAAACACATGGTGTGCAAAGGATGCTTGGGCAAGGTCATATATTCTAAATTCTATCTCTCATTTCTTACTTGCTCATATGAAGAATTCTAAGACATCACAAGAGACATGGAACGCTTTGGAACCATTCTTCTCATCTTGCGCCCAGGCTAGGAAGAACCAATTGTGGATGGAGTTTCAAAACACTGAAGAAGCAATCCAAGCAAAGTGTCACTGATGTTTTTACCAAAATGAAGGACATTGTAGATAAAATATGGGCATTTGAACACAAAACTCATTGATGATTTATAGATTCTGAGTCAATTCATCAATGGGATTAAGGATGATGACGAATGCGAAGCCTTCATCACTACCATGGACTTCTGCATGGACATGCAAGTGATATACTTCAAAACTCTCATAGGATAACTCTTCACTCATGAGGCCAAACTTATGAAGAATGGTGAGAATCAAAAAGTTAATCAATCCTATGACCTTTAGACATATAAAAGAAAGGGAAAAAATAACAAATTGAAAGGCAAAAATTCTAATGCTTTAGGAAGCACCTCCCTAGCTAACTTTGTAGGTATATGTAGAAGCTCAAGAGGAAGAGTCGAGGAGGGAGGCAAGGTAGAGCAAGATCTCAAAACTCCTCACCTTGTGCCATATGTGATGTTCAACCCATCAAAATCATATTGGTCAAAGTCAACATTTCAAAGTCAAAACAATCAAAGTCAAAGTGGTCTATGGTCAACATGGTCAAAGTCAAAGGGTTCAAATTTTAGTTGTCAAGGTGCACAAGTAGTGCACAATCAATTGTTCACAAAGGGTATGTTTTGCAAAAAGTTGGATGTAGGCTACAAATTGTCTTTCTATAATTTTTCAAAGGTTTAAAGGGTTTTGAAAGTGTTTGGAAGGTTCAGATGAACCCTCCTTTAGGTACACATTTGAAGAATTGAAGGGCAAAAAGTGAAGGTAAGTGAAGTGGAAAGGGTATGCAAAACTGAAAGTATGGCCCCCCATTTAAAATTTTGTTATTGTCCTAAAGTCACTACAGGATAAAACAGGGATTCATTGGCTGCACCCATTTGGAGACAATCTTGGGACATAAAAGTGAGCTCCAAGATACTCTATCAGTTAGGAGCGTACATATGCAAACCGACACTCAACTCAAGGCATGCATTATTCTTGGTTATACTAAGCAAGGTGAGCATAGTCTACACTATAAGAGAGAGGAGCAAGAGACATACAAGGAGTGTGCAACGTAGAGAAGCAAGTGCAAAGTGTGCAAGAAGTGTGACTTAGGAGTGTGTAGAGGAGTGCTAAGCAAGGCAATCAAGGGTCACAAGGTCCCATTGAAGCTGTGTGTGCATCGATAGAAGGTGTCCATCCCTCCTCCCCTATTGGAAGCTTGAGTGCAAGGTGTGCACAAGTGCAAGCTCTTGGAGAAGATGGAGATCTGGTGTAGAGAAGATCGACAAAAAGAACCTTGGGTATTTTGTAACCTTGTTTGATTGTGTACTCTTTGGGATTTTCCACAAAGAGCATTTGGCTTTGTGTTATACATCATCATTCTACATTTTTTTTGTTTATAATCAATCTACAAAAGCTTCCGGTGTCTGTATTTCTCTTCTTATACTTCTTCCTTCTCCTACAAACACTCAAGTCCCTTTTGGCACAAGAATCCCCTTACAAAATTTGGCATGCACGGTGGGACCACAAGGAGGCTTGAGCATAGGAGAAGCAATATTTGCGAAGTGAAGAAAAAGTACAAGGGTACCGATAGTACTGTATTGGCTTAAGAGGTAATCTTTCTTATAGTGGAATTCTCTTAGCCTAAGAGGAGTATGAGCAGCTCATGATCGCAACTTGGTATCAAACATTGAGGGTCCCTTGCAAAGCAACAAGAAGTAAGGTTATTCAAAGATCAACTAGTGCACTGCCATTTACATCATCAGTAAAGAATATGGCAGCCCAGGTAGGCTTGGAAACTTTACTCTCTAGATTATTTCCAACTTTCAAGGGATTAGCACAAGAGGACTCAGATGAGCACATTAGGAGATTTTTAGCCTTATGCAAGAAAAGGGGTCTAATGGGAATAGAAGATGCATTTTCGATTCTTTTCCATGCAACATTAGAAGGGCTAGCAGACAAATGGGTTAGTCATTTTGCTGACAACCATTTCACCACACGAGACTTGATGAAAGAAGCATTTAGGAAACATATTTGGATATAAAATCTATTAAGCCGCAGATTGGGTAGGAGCAAAGGATGATGGAAGAAGTAACTCTAAATACTTAGCATTTGTAGGTTAAAAATTGGTTTCTTGGAGTTCCAAGAAGCAATCAATAGTTGCTTTATCTTCAACCAAATAAGAATATAGAGTTCTAACTATTGCAACTCAAGAAGCAATATGGCTCAAAGAGTTGTGCTCAAGTTTGGGACTTGCATGTTCCAAATCTTACATACTTGGAGATAATGTAAGTTCCATGCATCGAGCTGCAAATCCAATTTTCCATGCAAGGAAAAAGCACATAGAAGTCCATTAAAATTTTTCAAAGAGAAGATTATGGCAAAGGAAAGTGACATTTCATTCGTTCCTACTCGGAAGCAACTAGTGGACATGATGAAAAAGGCACTTGATGGGAAAAAGCTTTGTAGATTCAAATCTATGGGAGATAATCAACCTATTAGAGAATGAAGTCTCAAGCATAATTTAGCTTGAGAGGGAGCTATTGGAACATCAAGTTTGTATTATGCTTGAGGTGGATTAGCTCTTCATCAAATGCATCATTTGGATGGGACCATAGAATACTCTTCGAAAAGTTTTTACTTGCATTCATTCATTGTATTGAGAGATTAATCACATAGGATCACTTTCTTATGTAAGTTGCAAAGCATTTACCTTTGTGAAAGGGAAAATTAAAAGTTCAAAAATCCACGAGTTAGAGGGGGTTGAGATTGATTCTCAATCAATCAATCAAAAGGTAGCTGTAACTTCTAGTTTCACGTTTCCTAAATTATAGGAAGATATTCCAATAACCTTAAACTACCAAAATTGCCTAATTTAGAATTTAAATTCATGAATAAAAGGCATGAATAGATCCTCAAGAGTCAATATAAGAGGTCTAAACCATTTGTACATTATGAGAGTGTTGACTTGATGCAATACATACACTCTTTAATTATTGCTTGGTTCCATTTCAATTCTCTGCTCCTTCTGTGCTCTTCTCTTTACAAAGCTCAAAATCAAGTGATTACACATTCATTGGAAAGACATCATTGTCTAGTTTGTGTGTACAAATGTTCAAGTCATTTGGTTAATTAAATTTAGATACATTTTAGTTTTATAGTCTCGAGGTCATCTTGTACACATTCTTGAAAAATTAGGATTACATCCAATAAATGCTAAGGTTATTGCTCCTTCATTGGTTGTTATAAATTAGGGCATTTATGTATTATAGCAAGCCAAACCTATGTATAAAACTCCCGTTAGAGGAAATTTTCCAATTGTAACTAGGTTGGTTGGTTTGAGTATTTGAAGTCATAACTCCCATCCATATTTAGAAGGTTTTTGTGAGCTAGTCAAGGTGAAAGTTATCTGGCTTGCATCAACTTGTTCTTGTTAATGTTCCAAAGTACATATTTAGTTTTATGGCACTAACCACAAGCCTACAAGTTCTAATTTACATATCCAAAGAGCTAGGGTAGGTCCTATTCTAGATTGTTGGACCATCTTGAACACTTACAACATACTTCCAAGCCTCTCCAAGGTTCTCCAACTTCTTTCAACCCTAAGAGGGAGGATTAAGAACTAATCCTCAGCCATGGATTTTGGGGCAAGTGGTTAGCTCATCATACTCCTAGCCAATAGGTTATGAGTTCAATTCCCACAATTGGTATCAGAACCTAGGAAGTAAGCTTGGGCAATCTAGATGGAAGGCACATGGTGCTTTGAGAAATGAGCCCAATAGGGATAAGAGGTTATCTCGCAATCCATAGGTTGGATTTACAAATAAGGTACCATTGGAAAGCTCTAAAAATGGAGTTTCTAGTTCAAGAACAAATTGAGGATCCAAGATACCTAGCATGGGTGAGAACTAGGTTCAAGATATTGAGGTTGAGAATAAGGGCTCAAGACACCAAGGTTGTGAAGAAGATAAGTCCGTAGGCAACTATCCCAGAAGCAGAAAGGCAAGGTTCAAGACATCAAGGTTGAGAGCAATGGTTCAAAGGACCAAGGTTGAGAACAAGACGGTTCAAGAGAATGTGCAAGGGTGAGAACATCAATTCACGGGGAGATGAAGGATTGATCATTGAGGAGAATGACATCTAGAATGGGAAGAGAGTCTTAGACTCAAGAAATGATGGGCAGGAGATGGTTGAACCACAGCACAAGAGGGAGGATTAGGATGTTATTATGAAGAGATGGATTTGTAGTTCATGAAGATGAAGTGGTGCTGCAAAAACTTTGCACTACACTAGCCAAATGGACTCCAGAGATATGTGGTGAGCCCTTTTAGCTTGCCAAAGGATTCATTAGACACCCTATGTACCTTGGAAGATAACTCTCAACAAGTTGAATCAAAACAGATAAGTTGGAGTAGATTCAAGAGCCAAAAACTTCTTATTTATGTTCATACACCTGTCCAAAGTTTTGAACAATTCTCTGGCCATAGCAGTGAATAACTTAATTCCTTTTGGGGAACTCTTATAAACTAAGTAACCTAACCATCATGAGTGACTTGATAAAAAAAGATGAACTACACAAAGAGAAACAAGCTTAGCAAGTCATAGGATGACCTCGATTTTCTCAGGTTGGAATAGTACTCAGACTTGTGAGAAGTAAAATGCAAATATCTCAATCTTTAAGAATCAAATGATTATGAAATTTTATAGGCATATACTAGATAGTATTTGAAATGTTACAAGCTTTAAATCAAAGAAAACAATCAGGTAGGCACTGAGAAACAACTCTGACTAAATGACTGATCTGAGAGAGTGTTGCGAGAGAAGAAGAAAAACAAGTGACACAGTTGACTTCAAATGATCATAGGTGATGATTGGAACATCCAAATGCAATGAAAATTGGTGAGAATTTAGTAGACTTAGACAGCTAACTTTACTAAGTTGAATCACTGAAAATAATGCACCAAGCTCAAAGAAATCATCACTGCAATCTGACTGAGAAAATTGAGAGATATGGCAGTGAACAGTACACTTCACAAGAACATGAACATATGAACTCAAATGATCATGAAAATGAAAGTATATTGATTGTACAATACAATGGACTTACTGATACATATGTGTGCGTTGAAACCACACCTTGATATGGCATAAAGCTCAACTCTTGGAGGTCTTCTCTTAACCACAACTAAAATTTCCATGTATTTATAGTTGATCTTGGGAGCCTAACTTCCCTCAATCACTGTTCAATCTATTAGTGATTGATTTGATTCTCCAACTACTATCAATGACGAATTCTCCAACTACCATCCACTAGACCCAACCACTTAAGATTCTTTCACTTTTACATCAAGTAAAACTTCAAAAAGTTACAAGAGGTAGTTCACAAGTGGAGTTTACATTGTCTTCATTTTAAAGCTTCTTCTATGACTTTGTGGGACTCAAGCCAATACTTAGGCTTGTCATAGACTTGTCATAGAATTGCTCGAGCTCCCCCTCAAGACAAGTATGCTCTCCTCTCTATCCAGAGGTGTAGTTAGGCTTTTCCAAATCTGATTGTACCAGATTGCAGAGCATTGTTTTCTCTCTCATTGTACTCATTTTCTTTATTTCAAGCTTCATTTGGTCTCTCATATTGTGCCCTAAACTTTTCCAAAGTGTCAAGCTATTTGGCTAAGTGAGTTGTGAGAAATTGCCAACTTTGTGAAGGTATATCTCTGCACATAGGCAGAGAGTGTTGCAAACAGATAGCCTATTTTGCAGAGGGTGGTTCTCCCACCTGGGATCTCCATTTGGGATACTTTAAATCTTGATGGGTAGCTCTTATACTCTACTATACTTCTGAACAATTTCATTTTAAGTCTCTATATTGGCGGAGAGAAAATTTTAGAACAGTGAGAATATATCTTTGCTTGTGGACCTAGTGGAGGGTAGCCATCGTCCATTTTTGCATTGGGGTGTTAGAATCATCCCCCATCAAGCCTCTCCCCTCCTCAAGTGCATGGGCAGTAGCCCATCCATGGGCAATAACTATGTTCCTTGTGTGGAAAGTAACAAGAAAGGAAACCTTACCTCTTAGAGATGAACAACAAGGGGGGGGATCACAATCCTTTTGCTATTCCAATTCCTTTTGCATGCACTCCAAAACAACTGAACACTCATCCAGAAGATGATTAATTGATTCCCAGCTCTTCTCCTCCAAAACTGCACAGGAAGAAACTCACACAATTGCTCAAAAGGACTTTCCAAAACCTCCTCCAAAATACTCTCAACAAGAAGCTGATTTGGCTTCTTTTAAAGAAGTTTCCTTCTCTCTCTCTCAAGTTGTGATACCAAATGAAAGATCCCGTTACCTACCTGCCACTCTCCTCCCAACCTTAAATAGTCCTTGCCCTTGGCACATGTAGAGTCTTCTATAAGGCCCAAACACTCCTCATATGGCCACTTTGAGGGGATGGAATAACCTCAAAGACTCCTGCTAGAGCCTTGGCTCCCCCCAGCTCTGGTCCTTGACCCGGCTAGAGTCCTCGACCGAATGCAGATAGACGAATGGTAGATCATGGAGGTCTAAATAAATCTAACATAAATGATGGTCTTGGATTCGATGAGAGTTTAAGCTCCAAAGTCTCTGCCACTCATAAATAGTTCTACTCTAGAAGATCATTCACCAAAGCTCACAAGTTGTGCAAGGCCCTCCATGTTCTAGAAGATGAAGATAGTCGGGTTATCTTTTTTCATGCTTGAATAGTGCTAAGGTATGGAAAATCATTCATGGGGTTCTCAATATGGGTGACTCTAACAAGAAGCTTTGTAAGGGAGATGATGGGTTTCTTAGATGCTATGGAAAATCAGGAAGGAAGTTGTGCAAAAGTATTTCAAAATATGCCGAAGGATCTCTCTATAGAAAAAAGCCTTACCATGTCTAGGAATGAGAATTATGAGTCAGAGAAGTAAACCAACGTTTAGACATGGAATGACCCTCTTAATGCAATAAAGAAGAAAAAAAGGAGAAAAAAATTGGATCCCCAAAGAAAGTGATGATAGGCTCATAAGCCTCATTTGTAAATCTCCATGACTGTCTTGTGTCATCTCCTTCTTTTTTATAGAATTTTTTTTGTAAATAAAGGAAGTTCGGCCTTGGCCTATTCTCCCATACTTTAATTAAAATAAAGCAGAAATGTTACAAGTGAATGGGACTAGTGCCCATGGGACCCCCCAAATCCCACAGTGCAGGGGACAAGTTCGATAAGCTAGAGGGCATTACAAAGGAGGAGTATAAATCTATCATCTCCCTCATGGGGAGCCCATTTGGGTTTCAGCTTGTTATCAACGAGGAGATAAATACAGTGGTGCCTAAAAGGTGGAGATCTCTTATCTCAGGAGATTTTTTTACCTAGAAGAAACATGGATTTCTCAATTGACCATTCCTTTGGGGTTTGGCCAAAGTTGACAGCACAACGCTCCCTCCAAATCTTCCAAAGAGTCTCGCCCCTGATGGCATTCCACAGCCTTGATGAGCAGCCAACCACCTCACCCAACTGCGCCTGTTGCCAATTGATTTGGTTTGAGAGTCTCAAAATCTGTGTCATGTGATGCCAGATAACTCGGGACTTGGGGCAATCGAAGAAGAGGTGAGGGAGGTCTTCGATGCATCGATGGCACCGCTTACACCATGGAGGCACACCAAAAATTTTGTTGGCCCTGGCATTGTGCCAGATACCCGTATGCAAGATTTGCCACATGAGAACGGACTTCTTGATCTCAATAAGGGGATGCCAAATAGACATGAACTTAAGTTCCCATCGAAGTTTGGTCCAAGAAAGGCACCACGCCTTGTTAAGAGTGTGATGACCATCTAAGTTCTCTTTGAAGTTGGGAATTCTAGATAGGCTCTTACCATTGCTCCATTTGAGGCCCTCTAGGCGAGGACGATCGTCTCCATCAAGAAGGCGGGTAGTTGAGTGGTCCCACGCTAAACACCTGTTTTGAAGCTGATTCCATTCCTCGAGGGAAACTCTATGTCTCGGGTCTAAGTCTTCAAACCTGATCCACTGGCCGGTCTCTTGTTTCCAAAGCTGTTTCCACTGTTTGAACCCCTTGTTCCATAGCCGCTTAGCCGTTTGGAGGTTCCAAGACTCCACCCCACTTATGCCACTGATCAGGAACCAGATAGAGTCATTTTGTCTAATCCCAGCAGCCCACTTCCACTCATCACTCATTCTGATGAATGGTTTGGCTTTGTTCCAACTCTTCCATAAGGAACACATTGTAATAAAGTAAGTCTATGATCTAGGGATCCGATGGCTTCAGACAGATCTGAAATCGGATACCGTTTGGTCACTCGTCTGTAGGACCAAAGATCTCAAGAGTAGACTCAAGCATAAGTCATGTGCTGTCATATTCAAGTAATCCACTTAGCCTAGTGGTTAAGTCTCATGGTTGTGAAGGAGGAGGTCTTGGGTTCAACTCCCATGGGGAGCATGGGGAGAGAGTTTTGCCCAAAGAGCTCTAGAGCCTTCTAACTCAAGTTAACGTGAGTTAACTTGAGTCCAGTGGACTTAACTCAAGAGGTCAGTACAACAACCACTAGTGGACTCTAGTGGAAGGTACTAAAGTAGTGGTCGAGATCACTCCAGACACTAATAGACTCTAGTGGTGGATATGAAAGGAGTGGAGGAGATTGCACATGCACTTGTGGACTCTAGTTACATTTGTGGTCCTCATTAGTTCAAGCAGCTATATATACAGGCATAAGGTTGGGAGGAGAGTCATCTCTCTAGTATGTGGTGGTCGTAATTCTTAGATTGTTGCATTGGTATCAGAGCCAAGCTCTCATGGTGACCTTGGAGTGGGCTCATCATCTTTCTCTCCATAGCTTCTGCTCTCCAATATGCGTGTGCAATGCTCGTAGATGATCAACTTTATTGCGCCGCCGCCGAATTCGCCTATTGACTTAGCTTAAGCTTGGCAAAAGATTAGACCCTTTTGTGAGGCAGACGGGATTCGATCCCTCGCCCCCGCAGCTAGAGCATCATCGTCTACCCAACATGCCCACGGGTGATTGACGCTCAATAACTTGCACAACCTTCTCTTATGCCATAATCTGGCACTGATGAACACTTGAGAAGAGATGAAAAATCCGCGGAGCTGCTGCCGACGGGATTCGAACTCCCGTTTCCCCATTAGGAGCGCGCTGCTCTATCCACAGAAACACATCGTCCGCGTGAAGACTTCTCTGCAGTAGAAATTAATGATCGAAGCGCGTGCTGAAGAAGATCTCAAATAGGAGATCTAAAAATGTTGATCCACTCTGTTGTAGGTCCACGGGTGATCGAACACGGGACTTCTGTCTGCGAGCGCGTCCGCCTATCCATAAGACCACAACCGTTCACGGTAGTACTGCTGAGAACGTGATTGATTTGTTTTAATTTGTGCTGAAGGAGACGTCTTCAACCGGCCAAAAGAAAAGCTGAACTACCATCGGGAGGTCACCGGGTTTCGATCCCACGACGTTGCAGAGAAACTTCAGAACCTTATCCACTGAAACTACCAAAGTTTTGAACAAAGTTTGATGGAAGTGGAGCTATGGAGTGAAGATCCGGAGGCCTAACTTCGTCGACCTTGACGGACCAAATCATCAAGAACTATTTCTTGATGAGGAAGCTTCAAGAATGGTGAATAGCTCCTCGCAAGGATCAAGAGGATGAATCACTCTTCCAAAGGATCAAGGGATGGACGAAGCTTTGATCAAAGCTAAGTATTTTCCAATTTCTGCTTGATCTTAATGCTTGATTTATCTTGTTTTCATTATTCTACACTTAATCCTAGATGCACATTGAAATAACTAAGATTTCAATCGATTAAGTCTAGATTAGGATAATGAAAACAATCAATTTCTTATTTCAAGCATTAGTTTGCATTAAGGAAAAACTTGATTTCAACAAGATCCTTGTGCATCAAAGAATGTATTTTAGTAGTTTAAATACATATTTCCTTTCCATTGAGTAAGTTTTCTATTGCACCTTAAGGGTATTTTTTATATCATAGTGCATTTAGACAAAGGAAAGGATATACATGCATCAGGATTGCATGATATACATTCTTAGTACAAGGAAAAAATCGTGCATCAAGTTCATGCATGATTATTGTATTATTTTTTTGAGCATTCAAAAGAACATGCATGCATACGCATGTGAACATATGCTTTTGCATGTAGATACATGCATTTGCATGGAAGAATGGAATGTTGTTTGCAAGTAGATATGAGAATGTACTCTCTTAGTATTTAGCTTACTTTGCAAAGCTCGCAGTTTGACATTAGGGAAGACCAAGGACTAGTTAGTTGCAAAGACATACTAGTTCTAGTTTGCAACTCAAGTAATTAGTCAATTTCTTCCCAAGTCGATACTCTACTATCAAACATAAATACTTAATGAGAATTAAGTATGTTAGATGTCTTGCTAGGTATGAGTAAGCACTAGGAGAAAGTTAAGTAATAAATTTTCTTGATAACCAAGAAAATTTAATTACTTGCAAACTCTTTTGTGATGTATGATGACTCTAAGTCCTGGATGTACTTAGAAAGTCAAGCATCCCAAGGTTGGATGAGAGCATCAACTATATTTCCAAAGTTCCTTGAGTACTCTTCTACTTAGAAGATTTCGAAAGTTTAAAGAAGTTTCTTTGTGGTTTCAAGATTTGTATCTCATGATGAAACCTCGGTAAGTAACTTTTTGGAATTGAAATATGAAATAGTCAAGCCTTCTATTTCATGTGAGATCATTCTCCTACCATGTTTAAGATGAATCGATTTTTGGGAAGGTAGATGTTCCAAGTAGAGGATCTTAGTTGATTCATGAACTCTTCCCAAAATACACATAAATTCATATTATATGATAGGTCCAAGGAGTGATGCAGGCAAAACCTCTTTAGGATATAAATGTTTTGCCAAGATATAAGGGACCAATCTTTTATAAATTTTCATTTGATTTCATCCCAAGGGGTGATGGAAATCAAAGGTTAAACCTCAACATCAATTGATCCTTGACGTCAATAAAAGGATGTTAGGTTCTATAGTTGCATCTCTAGTAAATGATGCAACTAGCTAAGCAATCTGTAGGAAACTAATATAAGTCCCTAAGGACTTGCAGCAAGTGTGAACTTTTCATTTAGGAATAGAAAGTTCCAAGAAATGGATTTTCAATCCATGAACTTCTCCTAAACAAGTTATAAAGTTCAAAGTTGTGTTCACAGTAACATTACTATTGGATCAATCATCAATAGATGCTTGGACTTTAAACATAATTTTGATTGGTGAAATATGTTTAAAGGACTCTCGTAACATCTGACGATTGACCAATAATAATGAGTTTTGTATCAAACTCAAGAATAGAAGTCGATATCACATAAATGAAAGTTCAACTTAAACTTTTATAGTGACATGGGAAACCATATCCAAAAGGTGATATTTAGTCTCTAGTTTGCTACTCAGGAAATGAATACAATTGAATCAGTAAATTTTTTGGATATTATTTGAAAGAATTTCTTTCAAATGTTCTTTTAACATTGCAAAAGATTCCAAGATGAATCATTTGCTCAAGTTATTTGATTCCTTAGAAGGAATCTCAAGTCTTTGAAGAATGGCATTCTTTCAAGTATTGAGAATGAAATTCTTCATACTCTTTAGTCTGTAAGTAGTTCCTTAGCAATTCCCAAACCATCAGTATTGGTTAATTAAGTCCAAATAAGTGATATAACCTAACGGTATATCAAAGATTCTTAGCTTTGGAATCTGAGAGGCATAAGTGTATGCTTGGACTTGAGAAAGATCTCTAAAAATCCTGCAGGTAAGCAAAGAAGCTTAAGATAGTTTAAGAGATCTTAAAGATAAAGACTAAGTCTTTTTATCGCAAGATCAACCAGACTTGATCACTCTTGGCCATGATTGTCCAAGTAATGTGCGATTAGAACTACTTTGTAGATTGCCCAAGTATTGGCAATAAAATTCCTTTTGGGAATTATTCACGCAAGTTCCATTTATTCGATGGAAAAATGTGAAAAAGAGTAAGTTGTTCCAAGTCTGAACAGAGTAAAGAAATTCCAAGAATGTAGTCTGCAACCGTGAAAATGGTAATTAAGTCTGTGGAAGGTAAAACATAAGTGTTTACCTATCCTTAAAGGGATTTTGGTACAAGTCCAGAAAGCATGAGCGGATGCTTAAGACTTAAGCAGTAAAGAGATTCCTAAATAAAGTCCCCGGGGAAGGTACCTAAAGCAACAGTAAAGAAAGGAATCTAAAGACAAGAAGTCAAAAGCTCTTGTCGCTACAAAATTGGTCAAGGGTAAACCAATTGAACTTGAATTCGAGAAAATTCAAGAACTTGGAATTCTGATTGATATTCTGTCAAAGAGGTTTTCAAGTTTCCAAGGCAAAGCACATGATTGTGAGACGATCATGTGAAGGAATCAAAACCTAGAAAATCTAGTTAGAGGTTATGCCTGAAACTTCCAATTCTTGTAAAAGAATTGAGGAAATAAGGTACTCTATCAAGAGATGTTTTAGACTTTAGGATAAGAATCACCCACACATTAATGTGAATATAAAATAGGGTGGTATGGGACACCAGATTTTATACTCAGATTGATGTAGGAAAGATGGAATGGGACATCGGACCGTGGGATGATGATTATCTTTTAGTCCTAGTTTGGATTTTGAAGTTAGGTTTCATCCTCAAGGGAATTAAGACTTCAAGAAAAGTTTAATTTGTAAAGGATGAAAGTAGTATCTTACGATACTTCAAGGTAACTTCAAGATTAAGGAAACTGAAGATATGAAGTAAGTAACTTCCAAGATCTTCATAGAACACTTCAAGTTTAAGTGTTATTGATAAGCAATATTTGATAAATTTCTGAAAGAAGTTGGACTTTGATTTTGAGTTGATCTTTTCAACTAAAGATTTAATTGACTAAGTCAAGCATCAAGTTCCTAGTGTAACTTGATAAAATTCACTCTTTTAGACTCAAAGAAATGCACAAGAATTGCATTCACGGAGTCAAAAAGATTGAATGTGACCTGAACTTAGTCTCAAGTGAAGCATTATTTGAATACAAAACTCATCAGCGTAACCTCAGTGGGTCGACACACTGATGTTGGTTACCACACTAGTATCTTGTGGTTGGATGATGTTTTTTATTTGCTTTGAATCTTTTTGAGAAGCTAGCTTATTTCTCTTAAAGATAAAGTCAATGCTTCAATATCTTATTGAAATAGATCGATGAGAAGTTAAAGTCCTGAGTCAACTAGACTTTGACTCATAGCAAGTTTATGTATGTGCGAAGTTTGAATTGGTTGTACAAAGTCTCAGTTATCTCTTTCCGCTTTCCAAATCTTTTGGAATTGACTCAGATATGGTATCTGATTCCTTTTGCAAAAGACCAGGGATAGCCGGTTAGAATTAGATAACTAACTTGAACATCCTAGATAGATGTTATGTACAAGAACCTTTTCAATCTTCAAAAGATGCTAAGTCTAAGTAGACTTATTCATTTGATTTTGCTTCAAGGTATAGCATAAATCATTTCCTAGAGTCCAGTATACTCTAGAATAAAGAAGTTAGGAATTGCTCATTGGATTGACAATTCCCAAGAACTTTCAGTTAAAAGTCTTTGAGAAAAGTGTCCTAAATTGGACAATTTTCATTTTGAATTTGAATTGGTGAAGTTAGTATGGTTGATTCCACCGGAATGGTAAACTTTCTCCTACAGTTTACATAGGATTTTTTCAACTCATTGGGACAGAGTAGTCCTCTAGTCGGGTAAAAAAATCAAGTAACTGTTGGATCAAAGTAAACCATTGAATAAGCTTCTAAAGTTAGATGTATGGGAAAATCAAACCGTTCAAGTTCTCCAAAACAAATTCAAGTGAATCAAGAATTCTTAAAGTCTTGTCTTAAAGTCTTGCAAGGGATAAGAATCTCACCTTCATTACTAAGTCCATGCACCAGACATGCCCAGAAATGGACTAGTAATTTGAATCCACCTAATTCACATGTTTGTGCCTAGATCGCACATCCAGAAAATGTGAATTAGCCAGGGATATGTGTTTAGATCCACCTTTATTATTCATTCACTATTTTGTACTTTGACTAGTTTATCAAAGTACAAAACCAGATAGTGTTTTGAATCATTTGGGCAAGGATGCCACCACAGAGATGAGACATGTTCTTCCAGTTCTAGAACATGACCATGTTCTTCCAGTTTTAGAACATGAGGCTCGGGGGTTGCCTACAGTTATATATATAGCTTTATTTTCGAGGACGAAAATCTTTCCCAAGGGGGGAAGAATGTAATAAAGTAAGTCTATGATCTAGGGATCCGATGGCTTCAGACAGATCTGAAATCGGATACCGTTTGGTCACTCGTCTGTAGGACCAAAGATCTCAAGAGTAGACTCAAGCATAAGTCATGTGCTGTCATATTCAAGTAATCCACTTAGCCTAGTGGTTAAGTCTCATGGTTGTGAAGGAGGAGGTCTTGGGTTCAACTCCCATGGGGAGCATGGGGAGAGAGTTTTGCCCAAAGAGCTCTAGAGCCTTCTAACTCAAGTTAACGTGAGTTAACTTGAGTCCAGTGGACTTAACTCAAGAGGTCAGTACAACAACCACTAGTGGACTCTAGTGGAAGGTACTAAAGTAGTGGTCGAGATCACTCCAGCCACTAATAGACTCTAGTGGTGGATATGAAAGGAGTGGAGGAGATTGCACATGCACTTGTGGACTCTAGTTACATTTGTGGTCCTCATTAGTTCAAGCAGCTATATATACAGGCATAAGGTTGGGAGGAGAGTCATCTCTCTAGTATGTGGTGGTCGTAATTCTTAGATTGTTGCACACATGAGGCTAGAGCCTTTAGGGGACACCGGGTGGGAGGAGAACAAAAGCGTGAGGATCCCAATGTCCTTCCAACCGGCAAGACCAACTAAGGTAAGGTCTTTCAAATTTTTGAAGATCAATTTAGCCCAAGAGGACTCTCTATTGCTCCAAGCCTTGATAAACAACTTTGCTGCCAACTTGTCAGCCAACCTAGCGATATCCAAAATACCCAGGCCCCTTGAGTCTTTCGGGCTAATACAAGTTTCCCATTTGATTTTCGGAATTCCCCTCCTATTGGGGTCCCTAGTCCATAGAAAGTTTCTACAGATCCTTTCCACTTTGGCCAATTCTTTCTCCTTAGGTCTCCAACACGAGATATAGTAAATAGTGGTAGAAAGCATAAAAGTGTTTACTACCATTGCACGCCCTGCCAAGTTAACTTGCATGCCTTTCCAATGATTTAGTTTGCTATCCAGTTTGGATAGCACCCAGTTCCACTGTTGGTCCATCGAGATGTTGAAGCCCATCGGAATACCGAGGAGACGGAAGACTTGACCACTAGGGATAACTTGACACCCCTGATCAATCAGCAGTTGGGGTGGAGGACCATGGATTGCTCTGAAAGCAATTTTAGCATGGTTGATTTTAGAACCTAACGCCACACAAAAGGTGTTGAGGCAACTCCAAAACACCTCAATGCAGTTGATATCGTTAAGAAAAAAGGCATTCATGTCATCGACAAAGAGTCTTGCAATCATTTGGCTGTGGTCAAGAGGTAGGGAAAGACCCTTGAGATTTCCAGCTTCCAAGTGATGCTTAAATAGGCAACTGAGGCCATCTGAGGCGATAGCGAAGAGTAGTGGAGCCAGAAGGCAGCCTTGCCTGATAGATCTTTTTAAATGTATGGATTCCGAGAGCTTACTGCTAATATTTATTCTCATTGAAGCATTTCCGAGTAGCGTGGAAACCATCTTCGTGAACTTTTGGCTAAATCCAAGATTTTTCAATGATTGAAGAATAAAGTCCCATTCCAGTCTGTCATATCCTTTGTCAAAGTCGATCTTAATGAATACCAGATCTTGTGCGGACTCCTCCGCAAACGCAAGGCCTTTCCAAATATCGACAATTGCTTCAAGTATAGATCTACCTTTGATAAAACCTTCCTGGTCCTCACAAAGCCATGCCTTTAAATGAAAAGAGATTCTATTGGCGATTACTTTGGCGATTATCTTGTATCCAGTTTGGAGCATGGTAATCGGCCACCAGTTTTCAATTTTGTTCTTATCTCCCCTTTTGTGAACTAATTTGATGACACCATTATTAAGACACTCAGGGAGGGCACCAAAGGAGAGAGCCTCTTGCCACACCAGGCATAGCAGGGTGGCCACCACGTGCTTGAAGGACTTGACAAACTCATTGGTGAGTCCATCAGGGCCTGGACTTTTTCCATTGGGGAGAGCATCAATGACCTCGATTATTTCATTCTCTGAAATGTTAGCATCCAACAGAGAAATCATGTTCGGAGGGATTCTAGGTTGAGCAACCCTTGAGATGGAAGCCATGCAGTCACGCTTGTGCGGGGAAAGAGGAGTTGAGACCCCTAGAAGATGGGTGAAGTGCTCGACGATGATAGATCTATTCTCAACTTCCGTGCTACATTCGATCCCATTGTTGTCGGCCAAGAAGGGGATGACTTCCCTAGCTTGCTTCCTTTTAAGGATGTTACACATCTCTTTCGAAGGTTTGTCAGCCTTCCCCACCCACCAATCTGTGAAGAATATTTGTAGAATTTTCCTTTGGACCTCTTCCTCGAGTCTTAGTCTTCCCCTAATTTTCAGAAGCCCTTGTTGACATTGTAAGTTACCTTTGTTCACTTCTTCTTCAAGATGTGAGAGCCTCCGGTACACTGTTTCTCTCCTTTTATACCGGATATCTCTTATGGCCTTATGAGTCCTGATCCGAATTTGTCTAGTCCTTTCCATCACACTTCTTCAGCACTTAGCTGGTTCATTACAGAAGGCAAAGGCCTCCGCCCAAACTGCGGAAATTTCTTGGTGGATAGAGGGGAGGGAAAACGACGTCTGGCAAGCCTGAAACCAAGGAGCTTTTCGGAGCATGGGAATCGATTTGAAAGACTTCTACCTGCCCTCACTCTTAATTGTCTGCCAAGGATGCCGCCCTTTCCCTCATAGGAAGTGTTGAGAAAACCTTGTGGCAAGCATTCTCCACCATGCTAGATGAATCACAAGGATCAAAACACAGTAAGATCGATAGAGAAAGCCTCTCTGTAAGGGTGGGTTCAAATAGGGTGGCACAAGTTTGCTAAGTCACATCATGTGCCTCCATGTTCAGTTCACATAGAGCGACGGTAGACTCTAGATTTCAAAACTTTCAAGTTATTTTATTGGTTGAACAACTTAAAAAACTAATCAAAAGCTATTGTGAGAGAAGCATATATTTGTTCCGAGAGGGAAAGCTGGCTCAAGAAATGATGGACCCGAAAAACAAATCAAATTGTGCCATATGAAAACTCTCATTGTACCATCGGACGGTGTGAACTCACTGTAAATTAAGCAAAGCCAATGGTTTATCAAACCATGGTTCTGTGCCTCTTCCAAACAGGCAATCTGCGGTACGTGCATTTCGTTTTTGCGCCCAAGATGTATAAAGAAGCTCATGCTTGAAACGCTTCTATGTATGTTAGAGGGGTCACGCCGTCAGCCGTGTGAAGAGTTTATCCGTCGTGCTACACTGCTAGGGGTTGGCTCAAGGAAAGGTCAACGGCTTATGGGCTGCATAGAAAGCCAATGGAAGCTCAATCATGGTATTTTGCCGTACAGATGCCGTACCCATGTCAACGCATCACGTCTGAGTGATCCTGTGTCACTTAAGGAGCTCAAAGGCCTTGGAAGGCGAAGAAGATCAACGCCTTCACTCTGCCTTCCTTAGCGGATAGCCGCGTCACTGCTCCATAACACATCTATTAATATGCTACGTCTCCTTGATGCGATGATCAACTGGAACATGCGCAAGGTACTTGCAGAGGTTCGCCCTCTCCAAGCTCTGTAGCTCTAGTAGTCGTCTGAAGCTCCTGGTTACTGCAGCATCCAATCTTTGTGGAGTTGCTCCGAGGCAATCAAAGAAGTAGAGAGACTGATCAATTGTTACTGGTTGGCTATGGCAACCTCAGCTATTGGGAATGATTCCCTCGGCACTCCTGGAAGCTCTCTACATGGTGTGACGGGCCATGAAACAACCTTCGCCTTGTCTGTGAGCAAGGACCTTGGCGATAATGCTACTTCTGGATCTAGCAAGAAATTCTCTCTACCAGTCGATTCCGAGAGCAAGGCAAAGAAGATTAAGCTATGGTCGGTTGCGGCGCCCCACATGCGCACATTCCATCTCTCTTGGATTTCCTTTTTCACTTGCTTCGTGTCCAGCTTCGCTGCTGCGCCACTTCTTCCTGTCATACGCGACAATCTCGACCTCACGAAGAAGGACATAGGCAACGCCGGTATCGCATCTGTGTCTGGATCCATCGCCTCGCGGTTGCTCATGGGCGCTCTATGCGACCTCGTAGGTCCACGTTACGGCTGCGCATTCATCGTCATGCTCTGCGCCCCTCCCGTGTTCTGCATGGCTGTTGTTTCTACGCCAATCGGCTTCCTCCTATCCCGATTCTTCATCGGCTTCTCACTCGCTACCTTCGTTTCGTGCCAGTACTGGATGAGCTCCTTCTTCAATGCAAAGATCGTGGGCTCTGTGAACGGCATCACAGCGGGATGGGGCAATTTGGGTGGAGGATTCACGCAGCTGATCATGCCTCTTATTTATGACCTCATCCGGGGACCGATAGGCTCCCCCGACTTCACAGCCTGGCGCCTGTCCTTCTTCGTTCCTGGCGTGCTACATATCATTATGGGCCTCACAGTCCTAACGATTGGCCAGGATCTGCCGGATGGAAACTTCAAGGACCTGAAGCAGACGGGTTCGCATGTCAAAGATAGCTTCCCGAAGGTTTCATCTTAATTTTCACCGATGACTATTGATATTTACACTGATTCAGCAAAGATTTATGCTAACGTCCATGTCGACTTGCAGGTATTGTCATACGCCGTCACGAACTACAGGACATGGATCTTCGCCCTGACATATGGCTACTGCTTTGGTGTGGAGCTCACTATGGACAACGTCGTTGCTCAATACTTCTACGACAGGTTCAATCTAAACCTCCACATAGCCGGCATTATCGGTTCTCTCTTCGGCATGGCAAACTTGGTGACGCGCCCTTTTGGAGGCGTTTTATCTGACTGGGCGGCTCGATGCCAAGGAATGAGAGGACGGCTATGGATGCTATGGAGTATTCAGACGTTGGGAGGAGTGGCCTGCCTAGCCTTAGGCAAAATGAGCACTCTTACGGGAGCCATTATCATGATGATCCTCTTCTCTGCTTTCGCTGAGGCCGCAGCGGGTCTAACTTTCGGCGTCATCCCCTTCATCTCGAGAAGGTATATGTCCTGAGTCTTTTGTCTTTCAAGCTAGATCGCCATCACTTCAATGCATGTCTTCATGGAACTCGGATTGAAGTGGATGCGCTGTTGTTGTCGCAGGTCTCTCGGCGTGATCTCGGGCTTCACCGGCGCTGGGGGGACGTTCGGCTCTATGCTCACACAGCTCATTTTCTTTTCCTCCTCGGCATACACGGACGCCGAGGGAATAACTCTGATGGGCGTGATGGTGATCTGCTGCACCATTCCAATTGCATTTGTGCACTTCCCCCAGTGGGGCGGAATGCTGTTTCCGCCAGCAAAGGGGGCAACGGAGGAAGACTACTATGTCCGTGAATGGACAGCAGCAGAACAGGACAAAGAGATGCACTCTATGAGCATGAAGTTCGCCCAGAACGCCAGAGGTGAACGAGGCGGCACCCGCTCCACTACACCTGCCGACAATGAATCACCACCTACTGTCTCCGCACCCTAGATATGGTGTAAACAAGCTCTGAGGCCCGTTGTTGGAATCCGTCTACAAGCTTTCTACGTTGAACAAATAATCGAGATATGCAGTCTACCGGTTTTCTTTTATTCCATCATCTTCCTCGCCCTTAACCTTGCATCGAGACTAATAATCTGCAATTCGTCAAATTGATTCAGCGGCCGGACTATAATGAATTGATTGATTCCCATTTTCCTGCCTGAGCTTAGTCATTACAGTTTTAAGCACCTATGTTCTGTAGTTTCAACTCCCAAGGACCATGGCCGAACTTCATCTTTAGACAAGAGAAAGAACTCCCAAAGGCTGCACGCCCCTTGAAGCCGTTGTTACAAATCCGATTGAAAGCATGCAATCCGAAGGGAACTCGTCCTCACTGTGTGAAAAAAAGATCATATAAATATAACATAAAATATATTTCAATTCATATGTAGTTGCACCCAGATCCTCACTGTGTGAAAAAAAGATCATATAAATATAACATAAAATATATTTCAATTCATATGTAGTTGCACCCAGATTAAGCAAACAGAATGCAAGTAGGAGTCACATAAAGCTCTCTTTTTTTTTTTTTACTCCAAACTATGCTTTATGTATATTATAGTGCCATCAGGTGATATGTCATAGTCCAGCCCTAGGCTACCTATGCAAGTCTTCATAGCTACCCCTACTGTGCTCTCATGAGCTCGAGGTGGTAAAAGCATCATGAAGATAAACAAATAAGAATGAAAAAACTTTAAAAATATTAAATTATAATAAGAAATTATACCTATGTGCATATAGCTCTATTCTTGCAAATGGAGCAGTAGAGGCTAGGAGCCTTGTGCAATGTTCTCCTGTGTGGGCACATATGACAAACTAATCTGTTCAGTAGAGAACCTCTCCTTGACATAACAATAGTGCACCTCAATGTGATTAGTGTGAGCATGGAACACATGGTTCCTCGTAATTGCCAATGCACTCTAAATATCATTGAAGATGGTGGCGGGAGACGACTGACCAGCACCCAAATCATCCGTAAGGCATCTGAGCCACACACACTCATCACTCACTGTGAAAGTTTCCCTTCACTCAGAGTACTCATACCCACAAGTGGCCATAGTAGGTTGCTTCTTGCTCAACCAAGATATGCATGAGCTACCAAGCATGAAGCAAAAACCACTAGTGAACACATGAGTGTCATAGAAATGAGTCAAATCAGAGTAAAAAAAAGCATCTAAATTCGACAGTAGTGATCCCCCCTTGGGATAAAACAATCCAAGTCCTCGAGTACCACTCAAGTGCAAAAGATGTGCTTAATCACCTGTCAATACTTGAAACTTGGGCAATGCATAAACCTACTCATCAATGAGACAACAAATTAAATATTAGGCTGAGTTATGCATAAGTAAATCAAGCATCCAAGAGCATGCTGATAAAGAACAACATCAAATGCATCTCCAACATCACGAAGACCCAACCATAAACCTATTTCCATAGGATTGGCAATAGGTTTGAAGTCTTCAAGGCCAAAATGCTACAATAATGTGTCAATATATTTTCATTGACACAAAGCTATTCCACCATCAACTTGTATAAGCTGAATGCCCAAATAATGATGCAAACACCCCCAATCTGACATCTCAAATGAGGTTTGCAAATCAGCCTTAAAATCAGCAATATGCTTCTCATTACGATGAGCTTCATAATTCTCCCCAAGCATTGCCTCTGCAAGAAAGGTCTACAATATTTTGTTTTGTGGGCACATAAACAAAACTAATCCCTCCAATAGAGACTCATTACGCGACATAAGAATAATGCACCTCAATGTGCTTTGTGCAAGTAAGGAACACAGGGTTCTTCACAACTACTAGTGTGCTATGATTCTTAGTAAAGATGGTAGTGGTAGAACTAAACCTCACAACTAGGAGTGGCCACATTCTACTTCTTCCTACTCAACCAAGATATGCATGACCTACTACCAGTCGAGAACCACTCAAGTAGCAAAAGATGTGCATCATTACCTACCAATGCTTGACACTTGGGCTATGTATTAACCTAATCATCTAGGAGATAGGAAATTATATATCATGTTGCATTATACATAAGTTAATCAAGTGATGAAAGCCTACCAATAGAGAAAAACCTACTTGATCCCCCATGGGATAAAAAGACTAAAGTAGTCCATAACCACTCAAGTAGCAAAAGAAGTGCTTCATTTCCTACCAATGCTTGACACCTCATCTATGCATAAACTTGCTCATGTGAGAGATAGAAAATTAAGTATCAGGTTGGGTTATGCATAAGTAAATCAAGTGTTAAAAGCCTACTAATAAAGAACAATGTCAAATGCATCTCTAGCATCATGAAAGTTCAAGTATAAAATTGTGTTCATGTGAGTGGCAATACAATTTGTAATTTTCAGGGCCAAAACTCTACAATAATGTGTCAATGTATTTGTTTGAAACAAATCTATTCCTCATCAAATTGCATAATCTGAGTGCTTAGACAATCGTAGAGACCTGACTTCTCAAAAAAGGCAAGCAAATCATCCTTAAACTCAACAATATGCTTATTTTGTTTTTGCTCTAGTGAATACCATCTCATCAACATATAAAACAATCCTAAGAAGTACATTATCCACATGTTTAGGCAGTTCATACATTTGCAAGTTCTTAGGAACCTCAAAGCCAATATTACCTCTATTGTTACTCTTAGTTTCTCCCTCTCGCTGAATCGCTTACATTTGCAAGTTCTTAGGAACCTCAAAGCCAATATTACCTCTATTGTTACTCTTAGTTTCTCCCTCTCGCTGAATCGCCTTCTACTGCTAGTTTGCCTTCTACTTCTACTTCTCTTCTTCCAATTGTACTTGATAGGATTGTAGGGTCTTAGGATGATACATCATATGCTCATCCTTTCCCTTTATGAAGTCTTATTTCTCACTAAAAAAAGAATCTTCTATAGGGGCTTTTTCTTCTTTTTCACATATGTTTCCTTCTTTCTTGTTAGGCGTAACTATCCCTCTTGTTGACCTTTGTTCCATTTCTATAGAGTCATAGTCATTTGGTCGTTCTCCTTCATTTGCGATTTTTTTTATGACTAGTTCTATTCATTTAAGGGCCTTGATCACGAATACTTCATATGGATCATCATCACAAAATTATTATTCCACGTTTACACTCATGTACACGTCCATAGTGGCCTATAATTGACTCCATGAGAGTGGCTCGAATTCTTTGTCGTTAAACACTTGTTAAAAATAGGCATGATTCTCTATATCTCGTGGATTCTTGTTGAGAATACCAAGCTCATTGTTAAGCATATGCTCGCCTTCTTTTGTTGCATTGTGGCATAGTAACAAGAGATATGTTTCTACATGCATCTAGTCAAGATCACTAGTATTGACACTATGAATTGAGTTGGAATCTTCCTCTTCATAATTCTCATTATTGATTGGATTCCGTTTAGATCAGGAATATCTCTATAAGAGAATTCGTGTAAATTGACTTTTGTGATAACTTGACATGTTGCAAACATAGAGAATTCTCACCCTAGTCTTGGAAAATTTGAGTTCTCTTAGAGATGGATGTTCTAGGATAATGTCATAAGTACTCACAGTTTTGAACTAGCAAATGGCTAATGTGTGTTAGAAAGTAACACCACAAGTGATGAGATTTATAGTTCCTAGAAGACTTATTGGGCTTTCCTATAGTTTGGTGGTTTCTATCTCTACACAAACTCCTAATTCGATGATCACTGTGGTCATCACTCTATCGTAGTGAATGGGGAGATTGGTATTTCATTCATCATCCTCATTATCATTCCCCACTTTTTCTACATGTTTTGGAGTAACACTCATAGCAATCTCTTTGTGAGCATTCTAAGTGTCTTGTTGTTGTACGCTTTTCTTTTAGTGAGGGGATATGTTCCTAGGAAGATCATTGCATGGATTATGTGTTTGACCTCCTTGCCTCTAACATAGAATTGTAGTCTTATGTTTCTCTAGTTTTGTCTCATAAGGGCCTACTTTTGTTGGTAACAAGGCAAAACTTGATGATATGTTTGACTATAAATTAGGCCCTATTGATAGATCTGAATGAATGGCAACATTGCCAACTCATGGATCGTGGAAATTAAGCTCTATGAAAGCCAGTTCTTGGCTTTATATGTCCCTCCGTTTTCTTGCTTGTAGGTTCTCCCAAAACTTTTATTGCTTGTGGCTTTCTCTATCTAGATCTCGAATCTCTTCTTCATACTCCCTTTCAATGGTTGCACGATCTATTGCAACTTTCTAGGATTCAAGTCTTATAGACTCACAAGTTACAAGTGGTAGTTCCTGAATCTTTTCTTATTTTGATTTCTTGGTGAATTTATGAGGCCTCTAAGTAAAAATTGTTTGCCCTACATTGGCTTGCATGGTTTTGTTTTTCACTTGTGCCCATGTGACTACTAAAATTGGAATGTCAACATTACTCCTACTTATCTCAAGTTCAGTTGGCATCCTATGCATCAAAGTAGTCACCGTCACATTCTTAGAAATGTCCCAATGTGAACAAATGTGTTGCCTATACTTAGCTCCATATGAGATTGTGCTAGATCTAGTTCTAACTCCAAAGGTTTAGGTTTTAATGAATCATAGAAAAATAATTTGAGTATTCCATTGTTGACTATATTGATGTCTCTATTGTTGGGTATTTTGATGCCATGCTTCTTAGATGAGTTCTCTCATATAGAGAACGTATTGGCCTCTACGTGGGTGGCTGATGTTAGTAATGAATAGTGTAGGTTACATGCTAGCTCAGGTGGATAGCAAACTCCCATGTAAATACCATCGGTACCTTGGTGCATATGAGGTGTTATGCATTATGAATCTAAGGCTTCAATGATTATAGGAGAAAGTCATACACAAGGTGTTGGGAAATAAGAAATTTAAGATTGCTATGAATATCTCAATTTCTTAGGTTCAATGGCAAGTCTTGCAAAAATCCAGGAGATGCATTTAAGCATTTCCTATAAGGATCTTGAAGGGAAAAGCTAGGAAATTTCTTATCAGTAAGAAGTGGGAAATGTTATGATGGGTGTTGATCAAACTATTTTTTTTTTCTAGTAGACTATCATATCTATGAATTCTTAAAAGCTTTGAAGGATTTAGTTCTGGGCATTAGTATTGGAAAGTTATATTACTTAATTTGTTGTTCTAATCTTGTCTAGTCTAGTATTCTTGACATCCTATTCTCTCATCATGTAATCTAAGAAGATGATGAAGAATCAGATTTAGGCTCCAAAGACAAATCCAAGAGCGAAGGAAAGGGCAAGGGCAAGAATCCACATAAAGGTTTATTTGTTATATTTGTTGTAAGAAAAATCACATTTCTTCCAATTCTTAGTTCAAGGATAACAAAGGAGGTAAAAAGAAGGACCAACAGATTTATGCTAGGATGACTTCAAAGAATGATGGCAATGAGAAACTCCTAGCCATGAGACACCAAAATGATAGGGGTGCCATGGAACAAAAATGCTAAAGAGATTCGGGTTGCAACATTCACATGTCATGCCAATGAGATTTTTTTCATCAATATGCAGGTTCCAAAGTCGAAGGGTTGTGTTTGAAACAAGTGATCACTTAGCATCCCATAGAGCATGTGGGTGATTTCAAATTGAGAGAAGACAAGTTATGGAAAAGGTATTAAAACAAGTACTTCATGTTCCTTCCATCACTAAAAACCTTGTTTTTTTAGGGATGGTGGTAGAATAGAGATTGTAGGTCATATTCAATGACAAGGACTACCTTGGCAAGGATGGAGGAAATGTTGTAGCCAAAGGAAGAAGAGATGGTAGAATATTCATTCTTGATGTTACAACCCACATACCCAAGTATGATACGTCATGTTTGGCACTAGGAAGGTTGCATAGATTGAACTTTGGCACAAAATAATGGTGCATGTGCATATTCCTCACGAACATGAGAACACTAGTATTATTGAATGTTTTACCAATATTTGATGGCCAATCCATGCATGATCTTTGTGATGTTTTCCAATTAGGTAAGCAAGCTAGATAGCTTTCAAGAGGAGTACTCATAGATCAACACTTGGAGCTCATACACAGAGAGGTTCGTGGGCCTAGAAAGGAGGATTTATTAGGTGGAGAAAGGTACTTTGTAACAATTCATTTATTACTTATCGAGAAAGGTATGTATCTACATCATTAAAGAGAAAGGAGATGTGTTTTCCATGTCTCAAATATTCAAGCATGAAGTTGAGAAGGAAATAGGTAATCAAGTGAAAAAACTATCTGATGGAGGGGGAGAGTATTTTTCTAAGTTATTTACAAAGTATTGTAAGATCATGGCATCAAAAGGTAGTTCACATGCAGGTACACCCCTCAATAAAATGGAGTGGTAGAAAGGAAGAATAGGCACATTGTGGAGATAGCTTGATGCATGATAAGTGAAGTAGATTACCGTTCTCTTATTGGGAAAAGGTTTTAATATACATCCTATATCTTGTGAATAGGATTACTACAAGTGGAATGCATGAGCTCACACTCTATGAAGCTTATTATGGGAAGAAACTAGGGCTAGAACACTTAAGGTTTTTGGATGTATATTCTATGTGCACATACCGCAAGAGGTAAGGACAAATCTTGAGCCTTAATCTGAGATATGTTTCTTTATTAGATATTCCACCTCACAAAAAGGGTAGAGGTGCTACAACCAAGAAGATCCATGCATCAAGGGATGTGGTCTTTGATGCAATAAGGCCATGCTACGGAGGCAAGGATATGGATAAAGTTTTGGAAAATGACTATGATAACCATACGAGTTATGATTTCAAGGCTAGACCTCAAGAGTCCACCACATTGAGTGGACTAGAGACATCGAAATCAATAGGAAATGCCCATTGAATCCATGATGAAGGTAAAGGTTATGAATCGTCCCATACTTCAAGATACAACTGTACCGATGAGGCAGACTACGAGATAGATGATGCTAGTGCCCGAGTTGAAGAAAGTGCTCCAGAAGAGTTGGTTACACTTATGGTAAAGCTGACAAGGCTTAAGAACTAGTACCCAAAGGTTAATGAAAGAATTTCAACTGGGAAGAAGACCCCCATTCAAGGCTTAAGTTATAAATCTTTCATGGCAAAGCATTTTGCATACATGATGCAAGCTGTTGTAGATGAAGAGCTGGCCACCTATGAGGAAGCTAAGGAGAAATGAGAATCAAGGGCCACAATGTATGAAGTGCACTTAAGGACAACAATACTTGGAAATTAGTACCCAAGAGGGAAGGCATGAAGATAGTCCGAAATAGATTGGTATTACAAAGTGAAAAGGAACTCAAATGGAGCCTTAGGTAGACACGAGGTTAGATTTGTGGCAAAGGGCTTAAGTCAGACTCAAGGTATAGATTATGATGACTCTTTCAAGCCTATTACTAACAAGACTATCATTAGGCCTTTAATAGCTATATGTGGAGCTAAAGATGGCCAATCTACCATACGGACATCAAGAGTGCTTTTCTTAATAGTGAGTTGAAGAAGGAAGGTCTATATGGCCCAACCTCAAGGCTATACGAACCCACAACTATGTTTGCAGGTTATAGAAGGACTTCTATGGTCCTAAACAAGCCCCAAGGGCATGGAACAAGAGGTTCTTTGATTACTTGATCAGGTATGGGTACTCTCCTAGCCATCCAGACCCATCCCTATACCTAAACAAGGTTAAGGATAGACAAGACGTGATACACATCTATGTAGATGGCCTCAATATTATAGGGAATTAACATAAAAGTTTCAAAGAAATAAAGATGAGGCTTGGAAGAGAATTCAAGATATGATTTGGCTGAGATAAAGTATTTCTTGGGCATTAAAGCTATGAATGTAGGTTGTGATATTTACCTATCCAAAAGGAAGTACCTCCTAGATATGTTCTATATATATATATGGCATGGCATATTGCAATCCAAGTGCGCAATCTATGGATGCAGATATGAAGATCAACAAGGATGACATTAAATGTCGATGAATTAACCTTCTACATGAGCTTGTTAGGGTCCTTGATATACACAACTCTAACAAGACCTGATTTGAGTTATGTAGTAAAAGTACTCTCACATTACATCCATGGAGCCCCAAATGTGCTCCTAAATGCAACCAAGAGGGTACTAAGGTATGTGAAGAGCACAATCATTTATGGATTACTTTATAGGTATGGAGAGAAACTTCAACTCAAAGCATGGAGTGATGCAAATTAGGTAGGGTGTATTGATTATAGGTCTACATCTAGATTTGTTAATGGCAGTAACAACCATCTAAGGGATTAGTAAGAAGCAACCTGCAGTGGCATTTTCATCAACTAAGGCTGGGCATTAGCACTCACTATGCATGAGACTATGTGGTAAAAGAAGCTACAAAATGACTTGTATTTCGAAGTTAACACAATCCCCATGTATGCAGAAAACATGTCTATCATACTTTTGGCAAACAATCCCATGTACCATGCTAGAAGCAAACCTTGTCATCGGGATCATGCATCCTTATGGGTGCACACAAGGTGCCAAGAAAATGTGACCTCGATGACTTGAGCTGGATCAAGAAAAGTAGTCTTGGATTGCATAACCTATAGTGATTGGAACCTTACTTGTCCACTCTAATGCTCGGGTTAATTCTCTCGATTATTTATTCCCGCATAAATGACAAATATTCAGCCATAGAAGGATACGAAAGCACATCTGTCTCGACATATTTGTCATTTTTATAAATACAATCTCAAAGCTTTAGAACAACGGACTATGGTAATTCATTCATGAACATGTGCTAAGGAAATGTAAGTAGACACCCTTTTGACGTCGTAGTGAGAAGTTATACTAACATTATTTGTTTATGATAAAGCATAAAAGCTCTCTTGAAAGAAATAATTCGTAGCTTTTGCAAGAAACTATTCATGTTCATAGCTCTTATTTCTATTCAAAATAGATGGTTGCAGACAATGGAATCAGAACATTAGGTCTCATCGAACGTAACATAGAAGTCTAGATGAATTTTGTGACCGTCCATGGGTATTCAACTCCAAACGTGCAGGCTTGTGATATCATTTAACTAGTCCATGACATACAAAAGATAATGTATCAAAGTTGAACTCAACCTCCTATCGCTTGTACATGACCCATTCATCCATAAAGTTATAACTGACACCCGATCTCGTGATAGAGATTGCCTACTGAGAAAATCAAATACAAAATATGGTGACGTGATAAGTTGAGCGAATTGTGAAGTCATTATATTTTGCAGAGAAATGGAGATACACAACGGATTAATTGCAGTGATGATATAAGTTATTTCAGTAACAAACATTGATGGCCAATCCATGCATGAGCTTTGTGATGTTTTCCAATTAGGTAAGCAAGCTAGATAGTCTTTCAAGAGGAGTACTCAGGTCGACACTTGCAGCTCATACACACAGAGGTTCGGGGGCCTAGAAAGGAGGATTTATTGGGTGGAGAAAGGTACTTTGTCACATTCATTTATTACTTATCGAGAAACGTATGTATCTATATGATTAAAGAGAAAGGAGATGTGTTTTCCATGTCTCAAATATTCAAGCATGAAGTTGACAAGGAAACAGGTAATCAAGTGAAAACATTGTCTGATGGAGGGGGAGAGTATTTCTCTAAGTAATTTACAAAGTATTGTTAGATCATGGCATCAAAAGGTAGTTCACATGGAGGTACACCCCTCAACAAAATGGAGTGGTAGAAAGGAAGAATAGGCACATTGTAGAGATAGCTAGGTGCATGATAAGTGAAGGTAAATTACCATTCTCTTATTGGGCATAGGTTTTAAACACATCAGTGTATCTTGTGAAGTGGAGTGCATGAACGCACATTGTATGAAGCTTATTATGGGGAAAAAACTAGGGTTAGAACACTCAAAGGTTTTTGATTCATATGCAATGTGCATATACCACAAGAGTTAAGGACAGATCTTGAGCCTAAATCTAAGAAATGTTTCTCTATTGGATATTCCACATAACAAAAAGGGTAGAAGTGCTATAACCAAGAAGATCCATGCATCAAGGGATGTAATCGTTGATGCGATAAGGCCATGGTACGCAAACAAGGGTAAGGAGAAAGGTTTTGAAAATGACTATGATGACCATGCGAGTTATGATTTCAATGTTAGACCTCAAGAGGCCACCACGTTGAGTGTACTAGAGGCATCAAAATCAATAGGAAATGCCCGTTGACTCCATGATGAAGGTGAAGGTTATGAATCCTCCCGTACTCCAAGATACAAGTGTACCAATAACGCGGGCTACAAGCTAGATGATGCTAGTGACCGAGGTGAAGAAAGTGCTCTAGAAGAGGCGTTTACACCTATGGTAAAGCTGACAAGGCTTAAAAACTGGTACCTAGGGCTTAATGAAATAAGGTCAACTAGGAAGAAGGCTGTTGTAGATGAAGAGCTAGCTACCTATGAGGAAGCTAAGTAGAAACTAGAATCAAGGGCCGCAATTTATGACGTGCACTTAAAGACAATAATACTTGGGAATTAGTACCCAAGAAGGAAGGCATGCATATAGTTCAAAATAGAAGTGTATACGAAGTGAAAAGGAACTCAAATGGAACCCTAGGTAAACACAAGGTTAGATTTGTGGCAAAGGGCTTCACTCAGACTCAAGGTATATATTATGATGACACATTCAAACCTATTACTAGTAAGAATATTAGGCCTTTAATAGCTATATGTGTAGCTAAAGATGGCCAGCCTACCAAATGGACATCAAGAATGCTTTTCTAAATAGTGAGTTATGACTATGATGACCATGGGAGTTATGCTTTCAATGTTAGACCTCAAGAGGCCACCACATTGAGTGGACTAGAGGCATCAAAATCAATAGGAAATGCCGGTTGACTCCATGATGAAGGTGAAGGTTATGAATCCTCCCCTTCTTCAAGGTACAAGTGTACCAATGAGGCGGACTACAAGCTAGATGATGCTAGTGAACGAGGTGAAGAAAGTGCTCTAGAAGAGGTGTTTACAACTATGGTAAAGCTGAAAAGTCTTAAGAACTGGTACCCAGGGGTTAATGAAATAAATTCAACTAGGAAGAAGACCCCCATTCAAGGCTTAAGTTCTAAATCTTTCATGTCAAAGCATTTTGCATACATGATGGAGGCTGTTGTAGATGAAGAGCCAGCTCCCTATGAGGAAGCTACCACATTGCGTGGACTAGAGGCATCAAAATCAATAGGAAATGCCCGTTGACTCCATGTTGAAGGTGAAGGTTATGAAACCTCCCCTACTTCAAGATACAACTGTACCAATGAGGCGGACTACAAGTTAGATGATGCTAATGACCGAGGTGAAGAAAGTGCTCTAGAAGAGGTGTTTACACCTATGGTAAAGCTGACAAGGCTTAAGAACTAGTTCCCAGGGGTTGATGAAGTAAGGTTAACTAGTAACAAGACCCCCATTCAAGGATTAAGTTATAAATCTTTCATGGCAGCATTTCGCATACATGATGCAAGCTGTTGTAGATGAAGAGCCAGCTACCTATAAGGAAGCTAAGTAGAAACTACAATCAAGGGCCACAATTTATGAAGTGCACTTAAAGACAATAATACTTGGGAATTAGTACCCAAGAAGGAAGGCATGAAGATAGTTCAAAATACAAGTGTATACAAAGTGAAAAGGAACTCAAATGGAACCCTAGGTAAACACAAGGTTAGATTTGTGGCAAAGGGCTTCACTCAGACTCAAGCTATAGATTATGATGACACTTTCAAACCTATTACTAATAAGACTATCATTAGGCCTTCAATAGCTATATGTGCAGCTAAAGATGGCCAATCTACCAAATGGACATCAAGAATGCTTTTCTAAATAGTGAGTTGAAGGAGGAAGTCTCTATAGCCCAACCTCAAGACTATAAGAATCTACAACACATCGACCATGTGTGCAGGTTAAAGAAGGACTTCTATGGTCCTAAACATGCCCCAAGGGCATGGAATTAAAGGTTTTCGATTACTTGAGCATGTATGGGTACTCTTCTAGCCATGTACACCCATCCCTGTACCTAAACAAGGTTATGGACAGACTAGAAATGATATGCATCTATGTAGATGACCTCAAGATTGTAGGCAATGAACATGAATGTTTCATAGACATAAAGATGAGGCTTGGAAGAGAATTCAAGGTATATGATTTGGGTGAGATAAAGTATTTGTTGGGCATTAAAGCTGTGAATGTAGATGATGATATTTACCTATCTAAAAGGAAGTACCTCTTCGATATGTTCTATATAGATGGCATGACAGATTGCAATCCAAGTGCTCAATATGTGGATACAGATATGAAGATCAACAAGGATTATGTTAAAAATCTTGATGAATTAACGTTCTATGGGAGCTTTCTAGGGTCATTGATATACACAACTCTAACAAGGCCTGATTTGAGTTATGTAGTAGGAGTACTCTCACATTACATCCATGCAGTCACAAATGTGCTCCTAAATGCAACCAAGAAGGCACTAAGGTATGTGAAGAGCACAATCATTTATGGATTACTTTATAGGTATGGAGAGAAGCTATAATTCAAAGCATGGAGTGATGCAGATTAGGTACTATGTATTGATGATAGAAGGTCTAAATCTAGATATGTTCATGCTAGGAACAACCATCTCAGGGCCGGTTGGTAAGAAGCAACCTACAATGGCATTTTCACCAACTGTGGTTGAGTGGAGGGCATAAGCACTTACTACACATGTGTCTATGTGGTAAAAAAGCTATAAAATGACTTGTATTTGCAAGTTAACACAATCCCTATCTATGCAAAAAACATGTCTATCATACTTGTAGCCAACAATCGCATGTACCATGCTAGAAGGAAACACTACAACATATCGGCCGTATACCAAGGCTTTTACCAAGGAAATTGAATGGGAACATTTTTGCCCCGACATCGCTGTAACTATTGGTATATGCATGGGTATTAAACTGTTAGTATGGGTGTCGGCATAGGTGTTGTTCTGAGCATCGATATGAGTGTCAGTATAAGCATCGGTATGAGCGTCGGTATTTTTGACGCTCATATCGGCGGCATGCCGGTGCCTAGATCGGCACCCGCTGGGTGTACCGTCATGTATATCAGCACCGGCTAGCTGTACTATCTCTTATACTGATGACACTACTGGGAGTACCATTGCTTACACTGATGATCATATCTCAAAATTTGTTTTTAGGTAGAGTGTGTTGTCTTTTGCTATAGCAACATTATTATGATGTTGTTTAGCAAAAGACAATACACTCTGCCCAAAAAAAAAAACGAGTACATGTGATGTGTACTCTAATGGCAATCGAAATATGATTTCATAAAACAAAACCTATCGAACACAAAAGAGATAATCACAATGAACCATGAACCATGAATCATGTACAAAAAAAGTTGTATATTTCATAAGTGAAGCATGTATAAGAGTGGGGCAAACCACTATCATATATGGGTTTAATACAAAATGTGGCAAAGCACTACCATATAAGAATCAAATACAAAATTCTAGTGCACCATTGCCATATATGAGACAAATACAAAATTGTAACACCACCCGCAAGAGTGATGCCGATAGGAGTGACATCGACAGGAGTGACACCGGTAGGAGTGACACTGGCAAGAGTGATGCCGATAGGAGTGATGCCACCAGGAGTGACACTGGGAGAAGTGAGGCCGATAGGAGTGAGACTGGCAAGAGTGAGGCCGATAGGAGTGAGGCTGGGGGAGTGCTACCATGAGCAATCTAGTATTGTGATGCAGAAGCCATATACACGGGAGGTACCTGAGATATGAACTCTAAGAACTACTCCTCTGTCATGGAATGTCGAGTGAATGGAGGACTGTCTCCCATCGTGCTCTGTAACAAAAGAACTCAAATAATTAGCATTTGATAATAAAGGTAATATAGAGAAATGTTAGTGTGCAAAAGAAAATAGCAAAAAAATAAACAAAAACAACTACATAAAAGTGCTTGATTCAAAACTCCTCTATTCTAGCATCCTCTTGGAGATCCGATGCACAGAGAATATCTATCTCTATATTGGCGACTTCTAAATCACTTGGTATGCTAGCTTCTTCTTGATCATCATCTGTTGCTTCATCCTGTATCTCATCTTCTTCAAGGACCTTTTCTTCTCAAACAATGATCTCTTCCTCCTCGACTATTGACTGAATCTCAGATTCCACTACAGATGGACTTTCTTCTACATATATATTCTCACAAATTTTTCTACTATGTAGGGTGACTTGTAAAAGAAAAAGCCACTCTAGTTCTTTCAAATCTAGTATAAAAACAACTTGCTCACAGTGTTCGGGAAGTACAAATTTATCTCTTTCATCCGTCCATAATTTTATGGAGTCGACTTGAAGCAAACCACTTTTATCCCATCTCACTGTTGCGTTTCTTCCAGAGGTGACTACTTTGAACCATTTCACATAAAAAACAAAGGAATCAAACTTCCTAAAGGATAGTTTCAAGATATCTTGAATCACTCCACAATAATCTAGCTGGCCTTCTTGAGCATTATCATCTCTTGCACTCGCTCTACTTTTTTGCAAAAATTTCACCATCATCCCACTATCAAAAGTAGACCTATTTTTATCGATTCATGTGATCCAAACGTATCGTCCATGAGAACATAGTGCACCGTATTTAGAATAATCCCAATCACATCCCTTTATGAGTTCTTCTTCTTCTTCAAAGATAGCTTCACCCGTTGCCTTTACTTGTGAAACCGCTGCATCTAGCCATCTGCTCATTGAAAAGGGTGGAAGAGGTCGAAGACTTTTCTAGAAGGGGAAAAAATCGAGTGGAATGATTCCTTTGAAACTGAACTCCTTCCTTTGCGTTTGTATCCTTGGCAAGCTCATACTTTTCTAACCACTTCTACATAGGCTCAAAGTTAACTATGCAAAACTTCATTGCCTTCCCTCTGAAAGTTGCATCCATTTTTCTTTGCAACCCTTTACCTTGCGGTTCGTCGCCTACGAGATGAACATCTTCATCATTGCTCCATAAGCAAGGCATTTTTGGATCTGACATATGTAGAAACTCAATTATGAATACAAGAGACTCTTGTACGAGCCATCCCTCTCTCATGCTACCCTCAGGACATGCTCTCTGTCAAACAAACCCTTTTAATATCTTAATAAAGCGCTCTAACAAGAACATCCATCGACTATGGACAGTTCCTGCTATTGCAACTTCATCTACCACAAGAACGAGTAAATGAAGCTGAATAGTGAGAATACTTGTGGGAAAGTATTTCTCTACCATACAAACAACCTCGATAGCATTGAGTTTCGCACTCTCTATGCTATCTCTATTTATCTCTTTAGAAGAGGTCCACCGTACTAAGGAACTAATTTTATAAATGGTTGTTCGCACATCCTCCGAAAGACAATGCTTGAGCCCTCCAAGATCGTCGTTTTGTGTGAAAGTAGTCTTTAGACACCTCATGCATCCAGTAGGTGTTCGAAACTCTGAAATTATTTTCTTCACTTGTTGCTCTTCCATCCTGCGAAGCACCCAAGGAGCTCTTGGTAAGAATATTGTTCCATTGGGCTTAGTACTTGCCCACAACTTTTGCATATTACCTTGCTCTTCTAAGTCCTCCCTTTTTGCTTTGCTTTCTTTCTTTCCGATCAAAGTCTTCTAGAAAATCTCTCCCACATTCTTAAAAATATGCATCGGGTCTACCAAATGATTGATCAATAACTCACTCGAATAAGGGAATTCATGAAAAATCGACAACCGTTTCATGCCAGCGACTGGAGTTTCTGAATCCCATAATTTTTTCCAATCCCTAGCTTTCATTTGGCATTGCACTTGTTGACCAATTTGTCCTTCACGTAAAACACATCCATCAGGCAAATGTCTATGGTGTCCATAGATAGTTTTACACAATGCTTTGGAATAGCATGCTTTGAGTCACGGTCCGCATAAGGGACAAGCATGGTAATTCAAAATCGACAAACCTAAACATTCACCATAACCAGGCCAATCATGCATCATCCATATAAGTATGCCTTGCACTCGCACGTCTCGTCTTCTTATACATTGAGACATGTCACACACAATAATCCCATCCCATAAAATGCACAGCTCTTCCACAAGTGGTGCAAGGTATACATCTATGTTTTTAACCTTATACTTACCTGGCACAATAAGAGCTAATAATAAATGACCTCTCTTTATGGCCAGCTGCCATGGTGGGATGTTATAATTGACCAAACGTACAGGCCATGTGCTCCATGAAGATCTGCATAAACCAAATGGATTTACTCCATCCATAGCTAGGCTTAAACGTATGTTTCGAGGCTCACTAGCAAACTCTGGCCACTTACTATCTATGTGTTTCCAAGCATCAGATTCAGTACGCACTCACAGTACACCATCCGTAGACCTGCGCTTTGCATGCCATGACAATAACTCATCTATAGATTCGCATCTAAACATGTTCTTACTTCGTGGAATTATAGGAAAGTGGCAAAAAACCTTTGTGGGGATTGCTTCGTCTACAAGGTCTTCTCTAAATCTATTTGCTCCACACTTTGGACATATGCGGAGATGCTCATACTCGTTCCGAAAGAGGATGCAATCATTCCGACAAGCATGAATCTTTGTGTAGTCCATTCTAATGGATTGTAAAAGTTTTTTTGCATCGCCACGTGTTGGAGGCATGTCATTGCCCTCTGGTAAAAATTGATCCTTAAGAAGCTTGCAATAAACAATTGGAACGATAGTAGTAAATAAAGTTATTTTGGTACAACAATGAAAGTTTACTTCAACCCTGAACAATTTAGAGACACTACTATGTGACCATCCATAAATGGATTGTAGATTGAGCATTGCGAGTGACGCACTTAGTACAGATATCTTTGCTATGTTGTTTAGTGGTAAACAAGCTAGTCTTCGCATGTTTTCATATTCTTCATCGGCTTCTGATCGTGGAAATTCTCGACATCTTTATGTGTCCATGAAAGTCTCGACATCTTCTCCACCATCATGATCTTCATCCATCTCATAAAATGCTTTGAGCATTTCTTCCATGTGTTCATTCCATGTAATGCTATTAGTACCTTGTACTTCTAACTCCTTTTTTGTTCTCTTTTGTTCATGAGAGGTTACGGGTGCAATGTCGTTTGGATCCATCTGCTCACTTGGGAGATCATGCGAATGTTAGCATAGGTTTTTTAGTCGACTTTTATCTAAGGATCCATACTCTCTAACATATGCAGTACAAATGCATCATTAAATGCAATTATAGGCCATGTAATGAGGCTTCATCTAGAACAACATTTAGAGCAAATTAGTGGATATCAAATCTCCACGACAATGTATAAAGCTACATTATCAATATGTGAGGGAAAATGTTCTAAGCAAAGATGTTCTGTGTATTTCATAGGGAGAAAGGACAAAGTTACTCATATTTTTCACCAAAGGATTGGATGCTACAAAGTTAAAGAAGTTCAAGATAGTAATGAGTCTCTTGGAGATGGACACTACCACCATGAGCTTGAGCGAGAGTGTTGAAATAATGAATTGGGCAAGCTCATCAACCTTAGAGCAAACGAAGAGTGTTGGAAAAGCTAAAGGAGATTCCAATGGACAGGAAAACACTAATTCCTATCCATTCATGTCAAATGGGTAGCCAAAAGACAAGCCAAGGCTAGATGAAGAGCCAAGGGTTATACAAGGGTAGGAGAAAGATCACAAGAAGGTATATATTGTCATATTCTCACGGAAAAAGGTTAAAGAAAGGCCATTCAAGCATGTGGAGCAAAGTGTACAGAGTATACTCATGGAATCAAAATGAAAAGAAGAGTGTACTCACAAGAGAAAGAGTGTGTGAGACTCAAAATGAGTAGACCATGAAATGGGAAAACTCATGTGGATTAGAAATGATCTTGCCAAGAGCATGGAGTAGGATCCTCAAGCTTCTAACCAAGTACAAATGGGGGGAGATCCTCTCCTTATATAGATTTGGGAGGGGCTTTCCAAATTACATCTCATGTGGGATAATTCCCCTGAAAGGAGAATGAATACAATGGTAGAAGCAAATGGAAAGCTACCCAAACACAAAGGAAATACAATATAAAATGGAAATAAGCTAGAAATGGAGTGCCTCCTAGATATAAAATGGACATGCACTCATGCGGATACAAATGTAAATGATATAGGAGCAATCATGTCATCAACACCCTCTCTGCAACTCCATTTTGGAGCGGTTGAATGTTGTAGAGGTCCACCAAGCGTTGGAGTTGAATTGGACGTAGAGCCTTTGTGAACATGTTTGCAAGGCTCTCTTGAGAGGTACACTACTCCAGAGCAATCTCTTGAGACATGAGCTTCTTGCGGATGAAGTGGTACTAGATCTCGATGTGCTTCGTCCGAGCATGGAACACTAGATCCTTGGTGATGGCCAAGGCTCACTGGCTATCCATGTGGATGCGTGTCTGAGTAACCTAGAAAACACCAATGTCAGATAATAATCGACAAAGCCAGATGGCATCACATGCTATGAAGGTGGATGCTTGGTACTCGACCTCAATGGATGATAGAGCAATGTAAGGCTGCTTCTTACTTGCCCAAGAGATAGGTCCTGATCCAAGCAAGAATATGTACCTAGAAGTAGACCATCGATGTGAAGAGAGATGGTGGATGCAATCCCAAGATGAGTTGGTGCTGCTACAACCAGCTTCACACCAGCCAACTGAGACTTCAGAGATGATTAGAAGACCCTTTGAGCTTCCTAAATCCACCAAAATATCAGCCAAGTACTTTGGAACATGTATCCCAAAAGTTTAAGTCAAGACAGACTAGTTGCGAAATGACTAGCTCACAAAACTTGCTATTTTTGGACATACACCTGCTGGAAAAAATGAACAGTGCTCTCAACCTCGTAGGAATTAGAAACATTCCTTTTGGGCATAGCAAAAGGAATTAGCAAGCTTCCCAATCCAAGTTAAAACACTTCAAATGATGGACTGAGCACTGAGAACAAGTTTCAACAATTTCTCGAACCTCCCCACAATTCTCGGGGCTCTGTAGAGATAGACCAGTAAGCAGTAAAATGCAGATATCTCCAAAAGTATTAATCCAATGACCTTGAAAATTATTACGCATAAAGTCGACAGTCCAAGCTATCCAACGCAAGTTAAAGCACTGAAAAAGGTTCCGTAGAACTCGAGATATGAGCTTCTGAAGTTACTGCTCTGAGTGAGTATAGCAGAGAACAAAACAGAGAAGTAGATGATGATAAATGTATAGATTCACATATGATTACAACCACATTGGCAATGAATCTTTGCACGATGGGAGTAGAATGATAGAGCTATGGAGTAAGCTCTTCAATCTCTACAAAATGACATCAAGTGGTCACGTACAAGGCTTGCTAATCGCCTCTTCCTTCTTGCTCTTTTTATAGCTATTCTTGGAGGGAGTTTTGAATTTGAATTCGAATGGTTCCACCTAAAAGTGATCCCCAAAGTTAGGAGAGATTGCCTCAGCTCTAAATTTCGTGGTTTTAGGTAGTTAGAGCCACGAATTTGCTTTTACATCATGGATGAGGTAAGCCATCCTTTTCCTTTTTTCTTTTTCCATTTACAAGAGATAAAATGTACTCTTTTACAAGAGGTGTTCACATGACTACTCATGTGACTTACAAATAAGGATGATATCAAATATATCAAGCATGTAGGCTTGGGAAAAATGCACCAACAGCTCCCCCTCAAGCCGAACATGCTTGGCCTCCAAATAAGTCTTCAATTGTCCTTGATTTCCTGCAAGCCAATCATCAACTTGAATCTACTTAACTTTGTACCATCAAGAGCTTTAGTCAACATGTCGGCACATTGCATATCTGTAGAGACATAGGATAGTTGAATATCCTTGCTCATTAGCTTCTCCCTTACATAATGGTAGTGGACTTCAATATGCTTGGTTATAGCATGGTATACCGGATTAGCTGCTAGATGTAGTGAGCTTGTGTTGTCACCAAAAATGTGAGGTGTTGAAGAATGAAGTCCAAGATCTGTGTACAAAGACTTTAACCACATGATTTCTTGAGTTGCATTAGCCAAACCTCTATATTCTGCTTCAGTAGAAGATAATGCCACGGTTGGTTGCTTCTTCGATGACCAAGAAATGATTTTTGAACCTGCAAATGATATATATCCTGATGTGCTTCTTCTATCATCTTTAGATCCGGCCCAATCTGCATCTGAATAGACCTTTAGCTCAATATCTGAAGTAAATGAATAAAACAAACCTTCGTTCATGGTCCCCTTTAGGTACTTGAGGACTCTCTTGGCCGCTTCCATATGTGGTCTTCTCGGCTTATGCATAAACTGACTCAATATGCTAACACTAGCATATATCAACCCTTGTGAGTGTTGCATAGTTTAAACTTCCAACCAAGCTTTGATAGCTTGTGATGTCTTCAATTGGCTCTCCTTCATAAGCACTAAGCTTATGATTTTGCTCCATAGGTGTACCTGCACACGTTGTATTTTCCATCTTGAACTTGACGAGCATGTCATGGACATACTTCCTTTGTGTGATGTATATACCTGAATCTGTGTAGATCAACTCCAACCCAAGAAAATAAGTGAGTGGTCCGAGGTCACTTATTTTGAACTCCTCCTTCATTTGACTCTTTACCTGTTTGATTCCTTCAAGATCATTGCCTGTGATAATAATATCATCAACATACACACATAAATAGATCACTTCAGATCCATTCCTCTTTATGAACAAAGAGGTATCCGCCTTGCTAGCTTTGAATCCTTGGTCCTGCAAATAAGTCACCAATCTGAAATTCCAAGCTCTTGGAGCTTGCTTCAATCCATACAAAGCTTTCTTTAGTTTGCATACATAGTTAGGATGATGTGCATCCTCATATCTAGGAGGTTGTGCCATATACACTTCCTCAGAAATCCATCCATTCAAGAAAGCATTCTTTACATCAAGTTGATAAAGATTCCAATTTCTAGATGCAGCAAGACTAATGAGAACCCTAATTGTAGGCATTTTTGCGACAGGAGAGAAAGTCTCCTCATAATCAATACCATGGGTTTGAGCAAACCCTTTAGCAACTAACCTTGCTTTGTGTCTATTTATACTTCCATCTGGATTCCTCTTGATTTTGTATATCCATCGAGATCCGATTATCTTCATAGATGGCTTGTTAGGTACAAGCTCCCAAGTGTCATTCTCCTTCAAGGCTTCCATTTCTTCATCCATTGCATCTCTCCAAGCTTTCTTGCTTTGTGCTTCTTCGAATGTGGTAGGTTCTTCATTGGTTGAATCCTTTGCAATGTAGATTGAGTGCTTGGTGACCAAAGAAGTATCATAACCAAACCTTTCTGGTTTCTTCTTCTCCCTTGAAGACCTTCTAAGTGGTTGATGTGAGCTCTCCGGTCCATATGTAGCATCCTGCATCTTTGCTTTACCTTTGTTCTTCCATAGCTTTAGTCTTTCCAAGTCTTCTAGGTCAATCTCTGAATCACTTTCTTCGATCTGCTTTGGCTCCTTTGGTTGAAGTGATGGAAAGTCTTCATCCAAGTCATACGGCAGCTTCACTTTCCTGTCATCATCAAACCATGATTTGTTTTCATCAAAAATTACATCTCTACTCACAGAAAATCCTTTATTGGTTGGATTGTACAATCTATATCCTTTTTGGTTTTGGTCATAACCAATAAATACGCACTTCTTTGCCTTGGGATCCAATTTCCCTCTTACTTGAGAAGGAATGTGAGCATAGGCTAAGCATCCAAAGATTTTGCAATGCTCTAGACTAGGTCTTCTTCCATTCCACACTTCATATGGAGTGGTTCCATCTAGTGACTTAGATGGAAGTCTATTTATGCGATATGTGGCTGTCAACACAGCCTCTGCCCATAGGTAGTTCGGCAATCCCTTTTCGTTGAGCATGGACCTTGCAGCTTCGACAATAGCTCTGTTCCTCCTCTCTGCTACACCATTGAGTTCGGGTGTATACCTTGTAGTGACTTCCCTTTTAATGCCTCTTTCATGCAAGAAGGCATCAAATTCAGAAGAGAAGTATTCTCCTCCACCATCTGATCTGAGTCATTTCAAATTCCTACCTGTTTGATTTTCAACAAGAGCAATATACTTCTTAAAGCAATTAAACACTTCATCCTTGTGCTTCATGAAAAACAGAATGGTCCACCTGCTACAATCATCTATGAAAGACACATAATATCTTGAGCCTGATATAGTTGGCTCCTTACTTGGACCCCACACATCCGTGTGCACTAGATCCAAAGGATTTTCATACATATATCCTTTCTTATTGAAAGGTTTTCTATGAGCCTTGCCGAGTTGACAAGCTTCACACTTATAAATCATGTGTTGCCTTGTGATATTAGGCAAACCAAGTACACTTTGGTCCCTGCAAATTTGTTTGAGTGTCCTCTCACCAATGTGAGCAAGCCTTTTGTGCCATATCTCCAACTCTGTAAGAGTTTGAGATCCATAGCTAAACAAAGCTATGTTCTTTGTATCTTCCACTTCAAAAGTGAAAAGCCTTCCTATCTTTTCTCCTTTGGCAATCCTTCGAAAGCCTTGCCTTGGGTCTTCAACATATGCTCCAAATCGATTGAATCTAACCTGCAATCCTTTTTCAACAATCTGTCCAACACTTATTAAATTTTTGGTAATTGTAGGGACATACAAGACTTTGCTTAAGAGGTTCATATTCCCATCTGATGTCTTCACATTACCTATCTTCTCCACTGAGTGCTTTGTGTCATCTCCTATCTGCACTTCATGCTTGAGGATCTTCCAAATCAGAAAGTAAAGCCACATTTCCTGCTACATGGTTCGAGCATCCCGAATCAATGTAAAATATGTGATCATCATCCTTACCCTTCTTCGCTGATAGATTCATAATCAATAATGAATCTTCTTGACTTTGGTCCTCTGCATAGTTATTGTAATCTCTTCTTCCTCTATGGCCACTTTGATAGTTGTTGTTGTTGTAATTGTTGTTGTAGTAGTTGTTGTTGTTGTAGCCTCCATTGTATCTACCTCTATTTGATCCATAGCCACCTCTATTGAATCCTCTTCCTCTTGAGTTCCTCGGGTTCCTGAAACATTCTTCAGTAGTATGGTTAGATAAGCCACATATGTTGCAAGGTTGAGATGATTGGAATCTCCCCCTGCCTTGCTTTCCACCTCTGCCTCTTCCTCTAGCTCTTCCTCTAGCTCTTCCTCTACCTGCAAAGTTTGCTTGGAAAGAGCTTCCTTCATCTTCATTCTTCCTATTCTTTGACTTTTCCTTGACCTTAGCTTTATCAGAATATAAGGCAGAAGTTTGATTACCTCTTGAGGACTCACCACCTTTGCTAATCTTTGCTTCATGAGTGAAGAGTTGGCCCATGAGTGTGTTGAGGTCGGGTAGATGCATATCCATGTATAAATCCATGGCTGTTGTGAATGACTCCCACTTGTCGTCTGCTTTGATTCCATTCATGATTTGTCTTATGATTGGCTCCTCTTCAATTACCTCTCCAATGCTTCCAAGTTGGTCGGAAATCTCCTTCATCTTTGTGACATAATTAGTCACATTTTGCTTCGGGCTTTTCTTCATTTTTGTGAACTCCATCCACAATTGGTTCTTCCTTGCTCGAGTGTTCGAAGAGAAGAAAGAAGCAAGTGCATTCCAGGTCTCTCTTGATGTCTTGCATCCCTTGACATGAGGTAAAAGAAAATCAGAGATTGAGATTAGAATATAGGACCTTGCAAGTGCATCCTTCGAACACCAATTTGAAAGTCCTTCCATTTCTTCATGTGATGGTTGCCCTTTGTTCCTCATGGTTGGCATTCCTTCATCTCCGGATATGAATCCATATAGATTCCTCCCTTGAAGGTAAGCCTCCATCCTTAGAGACCATGCCGGGTAGTTGTTTCGATCCAATTTGTCAATTGTTGATGGAAATCCATCTCCCATGTTGCTTGACTATGCTCTGATACCACTGTGAAGACAGATGGTGGATGCAATCCAAAGATGAGTTGGTGCTGCTACAACCAGCTTCACACCAGCCAACTGAGACTTCAGAGATGATTAGAAGACCCTTTGAGCTTCCTAAATCCACCAAAATATCAGCCAAGTACTTTGGAACATGTATCCCAAAAGTTTAAGTCAAGACAGACTAGTTGCAAAATGACTAGCTCCCAAAACTTGCTATTTTTGGACAAACACCTGCTGGAAAAAATGAACAGTGCTCTCAACCTGGTAGGAATTAGAAACATTCCTTTTGGGCATAGCAAATAGACTTAGCAAGCTTCCCAATCCAAGTTAAAACACTTCAAATGATGGACTGAGCACTGAGAACAAGTTTCAACAATTTCTGGAACCTCCCCACAATTCTCGGGGCTCTGTAGAGATAGACCAGTAAGCAGTAAAATGCAGATATCTCCAAAAGTATTAATCCAATGACCTTGAAAATTTATATGCACAAAGTCGACAATACAAGCTATCCAACGCAAGTTAAATCACTGAAAAGGTTCCGTAGAACTCGAGATATGAGCTTCTGAAGTTACTGCTCTGAGTGAGTATAGCAGAGAACAAAACAGAGAAGTAGATGATGATAAATGTATAGATTCACATATGATTACCACCACATTGGCAATGAATCTTTGCACAATGGGAGTAGAATGATAGAGCTATGGAGTAAGGTCTTCAATCTCTACAAAATGACATCAAGTGGTCACGTACAAGGCTTGCTAATCGCCTCTTCCTTCTTGCTCTTTTTATAGCTATTCTTGGAGGGAGTTTTGAATTTGAATTCGAATTGTTCCACCTAAAAGTGATCCCCAAAGTTAGGAGAGATTCCCTCAGCTCTAAATTTTGTGGTTTTAGGTAGTTAGAGCCACAAATTTGCTTTTACATCATGGATGAGGTAAGCCATCCTTTTCCTTTTTTCTTTTTCCATTTACAAGAGATAAAATGTACTCTTTTACAAGAGGTGTTCACATGACTACTCATGTTACTTACAAATAAGGATGATATCAAATATATCAAGCATGTAGGCTTGGGAAAAATGCACCAACAATCGAGAATCTTTTTAATTATCTCAGTTTGAAATATTATGGCTAAAAGCTTCACCACTAGTTAGTGCATGCCATTCTAACAAACATCTATTTCTATCATAGGCTAGCTTCTTGTATAGTCTATTTTGTATAGTCTTGTTGCCTAAGTTGAACCAATCCATTTGGAGTGATTGATAGCTCATTTTTAATCTATAAAATTCACTATGTGTGGAAAAAACTTTAGGGGATTTGAATTTCATGTGCTAGGTAAAATAGGTGAAAAGAAGTAGACTAGTTGTAGAAGGGGGTGAATTAAAAGAACTTAGGAGGGCCTCTTCATGTTTCTTGTAAAAAAATGAGAGTAAAATATCATATCTATTACCTCCATCTATGTTCTCCTTTTTTATCCTCAAATGATGGTGCAAGATGGAAATAGTTATCAATTAGAGTGTAAAATCATCTATTACATATCAATGAAGATGACAATGTAGATAGCATGGTACACATCTCTGTCTGTCTATAGTATTGTGCACATACGTCTTCCTAGCTTCCTCTTCATAAGATGTCTCTTTATAACTTTAGTACAATGCTTACAACTAATAGTTGGTTGGTTAAATTTTTATGGAATTCCTACTAAAATAAATAAATTACAAATTGGGTATCCAAACTGGAAGCAATCTAGCAATGGTGCACACGATGGACTTAAACCAACTTTAATACTATTTAACTTCACCAAGGCCATTTGTAGATTATCTGATAATGACACAATTGTGATGATAAAGAATCTTTTTTTGTTAATAATTTGGCTACCTAATTTTGTTGAGAATCTTTAATATCTACATGTACTTTTTGCGATTCCTCTTGTATGGTTTGAAGCTATTCTTTCAATTCAAGCTTATCTTCTTCACTTCTTCTATATGTAGTTCCATTTCTATAATCTTGCTTTGCATTTCCTGTACTTGCTCTTCAAAAATAGTGGATCTACCAGCCAAATTGTCCTGTAATTGTGCATTCTAATATTTGACTGTAATGTTTTCTACTTGTAATTTCTCCACCTTTGCTAGTTCCAATCTATTGGAAGCTTCATTGTTTTCCATGAGGATGAAACAAAGAGCTAGAATTCTTGGTGCATCTGCTATTGTTTGCAATTGGATGGTATGATCCTTTAGGAACCACGGATATATATAGAAAATGAATACAGAAGAGGTAGTTGAACCCTTTCAAAACTTGTTCACCATGGATCTTTCAATAGATCATCAAAAGCAGGAAAACCAAATGGTTTTTTGGATTTTCCAGTAACGGAAAATCTATCTAGTGCGATTGTTGTAGTATGTTGTGAAGTGAAAGGCTACTCTTGAGTATGATGAGATGACTCTAGATGCTCTCGGAAAGGTCTCTTTTGGGCTTCCACTTCGGTTTAGCATCTTACTATTTCCTATTCTGTAGCAACCCGATGTTGTTTAGCTTCCTTTGCCATTGCCGCTTCCTCTCTTTTTCGCCTAGTCTCTTTGTCTTGAAATGTCAATGAAATCATTTGCTCCTACATTCTCCGAAATCTTTCTTCCTCTATGTGTTTGAAATGAAATTGTACAATGTGCACTTTTGTTCGTTTTTGTGCTTGTTAGTTTTTGATTCCTCTATATAGACTCGCTTTCCTTGACTTTTAAGCTCTTGGAGGAATACCGCTTCCACCAAAACTTCCAACTATAGTATCCTTGGGATTGGATGTGTTGGATGTAAAAGTGAAAAAATAATACCAATCTTAGTTCCTACTACTAAGTCTTTATGGAGAGTGTACAAAGTTTGCATATTTCCTTCTTTATGCGACGAAATAAAATTTTTGCCCAATTAATATGTCTACCTACTATTCTAGCATCAACCATCAGAGCACTAACCAATGAATGAATATGTCAGTGGATGATAGGGAAGTTGAGCCCAATCTATCTATGCATAATCAAGGAGGTTTTGATGCATAAACCAATGTAAGTGTGTTTGAGGTAACTATGATCGAATTTACAGATAACTCATGGCAATAAGTTAAAAAAAAAAAAAGGCTAAAAGTGTACTAATCATCTTGAATATTGTTGAACAAAGGATTCGCACACGAAGGGTATTCTTAGAAAAAGAGAGCAGGAGTGCTAAAAATGGTAAAATGAATAACCCACACTTTTTTCCATTTAAATAACAAGTAGTGGAATTACTTCTTAATTCAAGCATGCATGTCCATGAATGGCATGAAATCTTCTAAATAAATATGAATATTGCATAATTGATCTTGAGCCACCCTTTATCATGAATCCACTATCCCTCCATATGAGAGCAAATCTAGTTAGTTAGCATTAATTTATTTCCATGCTACTACTTATGAAAAAAGAAAAAAATTTAAACTAGAGTACAATCAAGTCCACTAATCTATGTGTGATAGGGTCCAAGTTTGGATGCATTTACTATACGCTGTAAAATGTCTCCACAGTGTAGCTAACCAAACAGTAGTCGGTCCTGTTTTTGAATGAATCCAGAATGAAACCCACAATTATAGTTTAAAATTTTCCTAATCTTCTTCTTGTTTTTGAATTGAAGAATAAAACCTAATCACCTATCCAAAATAGAGGCATCTGTAAATGATGGTGATGTCTATGCTGCTATCGCTATTGAACTTCTTACATGAGGAGAAAAATTTGATATTGGTCTTCTTCTAGCTGATGTGATGCATCAATCCAAAATGCAAATGACTCGTCAGGTAACAAATTCATCTTTATAGCAGTCATTAAACTCAGCACTTGGAATTCCATCAAACCAATAGCCACCGCACCATATAATAATTTGAAAGATGTAAAACACGTTGAAACTTTATAAGATGTACGATAAGCCTAGAAAACAGAAGGTAGGTATTGTTCCCATTTGGCTCAGTATTCAAGAAGAAATTTTTGTAACATCATAAGCAACACTTTATTTGTACTCTCCACCAATCCGTTTGCCCTAGGATAATATGGAAAACTAAACTTATGTACAATACAATAATAATCTATACTTGATTTGATTAGCTAGTTCAAAAAATGAGTTATGTGGCTCAAAACTAATTTTAGGGGAAGTCCAAAGCAAGGGAACAACTTTTTCATTAATTTTGTAGTGACACTTTTTGCTTTAGCATGTCATAAAATCCAAGATTGAGCCCATCCGATGTAATAATTTGTACAAGGGTAAAAATTTTATTAGAAATTATCAGAGGTCAAATACGGACAATAAAGTCTAGCCCCAATTTTTGAAATGGTTCCAAAGGAAGTATAGATTGTAATGGAAAGCAATGAACATCTTGAGTTTCTCCTATCCATTGAGAAGGATCACAATGTTGCACATAATTATGAACATCCCTATGAATTGTTGGCCACCATAATCCACTTTGGAGAAGTTTCTTGACTATTAGTTCCCCACCATAGAGGCCACGAGTCATTGCGAAATGGGCTCTATAATCACAATAGTCACTTCATATGGAGGGACACATCAAAGCCATGTCCTTGTAATATTCTCATAATAGAGTTCCTCTAAAATGATAAAAAAATGTATGTTTCGTAATGCTACCTTTTTCTAGGCAATGAACCGTAAATGCAAAGGAGGAAGTGTTGCAATAAAAGAGAGAACTTTCACCATACCAAGATGGAGTTCCTAGTTCTAGTTTGTTACTATCTACTACACAAAATAATTCCATATCTGGAAAAGATACATCGTTTTTTTCAAGAGGTACTCCATTATCTAAGCGACATAGGAAGCTTTCTACTAGATGTGAAGAGTCGTGTATGTGTACCACATCATTATCGAATTTGTGTAAAAGAAGTACCCAGTGTGCCAATCTAGCAATTAGATTTTGCTGCTTTACTAGATACAATAGAGCAAAATGATCTACATGAAAAGTAAATTGGTGGCCTAATAAATAAAGTCAAAAATTTTTGATGGAGTAAATTAGTCTCAAGCATTAGCATTTAGTTATGAAATAATTCTTTTTGGCCACAGCTAGCCTTCTACTAGCATAATAAATAGGTTGACACCAAGAACAATTAGCTTTCTACATCAGAACACTACCAATAGCTAATTCAGAGGCATCTACAAAAACATGGAATTTTGAGTCCAATTTGGAGCCTGTAAAATAGGTGCTTGAGTTAACAATACTTTGAAATGCTTAAAAGATAAGTCAAACTCGATTTTCCATTGGAATTCTTTGCCTTTTGCATGAGCCAAACAATTAAGAGGGCTAGCAATGTGGGATAAACATCGTAAATTGCCACCCATGCCACCAAATTTGGCCCAAGAATTGATGTACTTCTTTTGCATTTGTCGTCAGAGGAGCCTATAACACCATTTTTATTGCGATCAAGTGCATTTCTTGTACTAGAGATCACATGTCCTAGTAATTTCCCACATTTCACACCAAAAACTAATTTAGCCGAATTTAAGCTCAAGTGAACTTCACGGAACTTAGTAAAGCATAATCGTAAAATGTTGCAAATTGTTAGCTTGTTTACCAAAAATTGGAAAGCATCTAGTTAAATATGGGGAATTATATGTTGCATTCATAGTTGAAAAGTACTAGGGGAATTCTAAAACCCAAACAACATAACTCTACAAGCAAGTACTTCCCAATTAGTAATAAAATTTGTTTTTAGAACATCTCCCTTGGCCATTCGCACTTGATTGTAAAGATTGAATCTATCTAGGAAAGAGTACATTTCCCTACCACAAACCTCATCTAACGTTGTATCCAAAACGCGTAAAGGGAATGGGTCTAGAATTTGTTGATACATTTAACTTGCAATAATCTACATAGATCCGAATTTTTCTTTTTCTCGTAGGTACTATGATGATGAGAGATATAGATTTTGGATATTCAATAGATACAATAGACCCTATTCTTAGTAGTTGATTGATTTCCTCCTTAACTTGCTTAGGGAATTTGAGCATGCAATAGCACTGCTGAATCACTAGACAAGCATCTGGTTTCAAATGTATTTTATGCTGATATCTAAATAATCCCATGCAAACACATCTTTGAACTCTTCCTAGAATGGGCTTGGAAGTGTGGCACCCACCTTAAGTTTCTGATGTGCAATTTGAGTTCCTAAATATGCATTATCTACCCGATTTTCATGAATATCAATGCGGGTCTGGGACAAAACACCTTCCTTCAAAAGACATGAGGATTGCTCCTCTAATTGCAATGGCTCCATTTCAAATTGCATTGAAGTTGATACTAGAGCTGCCTACTGATATTATGCCAATACTTATGGGATATCTATGATGCCTACCAATCATAAGTCTCTATTGGCTTCCAAAAATTGAGATTCTTCATCCTCCTCTAGTTCTGCCAACATATGGGGTGGTTCTACAATATAAGTTAATTGGGCCTTGGGGTACGATTTCTTATAATCTAAGGGAGTATAACATTGTTTATGCCCTTTCCAAAAAGTCTTAGCCTAAGAATCCCAATGTTGTTGAACTTTTTCCTCCTTGAACGAAGGCCACCCAAGAAATAAATTATAATCATTGTTTTCTCCTATTAATTCAATTACTACAAAAATAATTTCAAAAGGTATATCCTATATTTTGATGGTTATATCTTTGATAAGACCAATAGGTTGAACATGCAATTCTTCGGCCATGTTTACGTAAAAATAGCTAGTTGAATACCTGTCCAAACCATATATCACCAAATAGGTAAAGTTGTGATGGTTACTCTAGAACCTCCATCAATCAAGACTTTCGGAATCTACCTATTTCTATACCATACTATAATTAATGGGATCGCATACTCTACTAACAAATCCTTTGTACTTTCTAGTGTACTTACCTATATTAGTTCTTCTTCTCAAATACTTCCTCCCTAGTTGTGTGCTTCTTTCAACAAGGTATCCGAAATGCACCATGGATGTGATCCCAAATTCCATACAACCTTATTTATTGTTGTAGGAGATTGTCGTAGTGTTGGAGAGTTCTGAAGATAAGTCTGAGGATTATTATCTTGTTGAGAGCTATCTTGGATTCTTTGCAAACATTCGCTACTTAAATTGGATATTTGGTTAGTTGATTCTGTTGTGGTGGAAAGATTAATTGTAGATCCCAAAAATGTATCAAAGCCCGCCAAGCGCAATCCATAGCTTGATCATACACCTTATGTTCTGTCGTAATGTCTAGAGATATCACTGGATCACTGTTATTTTGGATTTTTCTAGAGTGTGTGACAATTGAGCCCATCGGATCCTCAAAAGTAAAGTCACCATATTGTTCATTGGGGCCTTACGTCTAGTTTTCTACTTCCATCGATCATAATCCTCTACATCAAGATAATTAGCACGTATATGAACAAATTCTAGATAAAACTGCATTGTAGCCCCTTGCCTTCCTTCTAATGATCCCCTTCATCTTGGCGATATCTATTGAAGGGTCTTCGTCCTCTCCCATATCCTTGAGAGTTTGTCCGTCCTTGACCCATATTACCAGAAAAGCTTTGTTCTACCCTATCTTCAGGATTACTAAAGTCACTTGGATGAATATTATTCATATAGTTTGGTCTATGACATTGAATATGGTTTTTCAGTACTATCTGATTCTTTGTATTATGTCTACATTGTTCCATACTATGAGTCATTATATTACAAGTTCCACAATATACTTGATTTAGAGCACCAGTAGTTGCCACATGTCCTGCATTTTGACATTTTGTACAATATAATTGACTATATGGACCAAATATTGCAAAATCAATTGAAGTTACTACATTCGTAGTTTAGCACTACCAGATTCGATTGGCTACTTTGAAGTTCTATTCCAATTGTTCAATAGCATCATTGATTTGATGCAAAGTTTGCGTACCATCTAATGAAAAATGACAAATTTTCTCATTGAGTAAGGGAGTTAAACCATCCATGCACCGCATCCTATGGGGTGCTCATCCTCTCAAATGTGATGCACGATGCTCTGAAATAGAGAAGCATAATCCACAACTGTTGGAGGTGGCTGCTCTACCATATATTATAATTTAATGAGTAAGTGACCTACTATTTTATTCTTCTGAAAGCATCATAGAAATGCTGCTTTTAAGGCATCATATGTTGCAAATTGATGTGGGGTAAATTCAACTTGCTAGTGAACTACTTCACCACCACGAGTGGCCTAAAATACTTGACATTTCCTAGCATCATCTTGATTTCCTTCTAGCAAATCATATTGAATATTGAAAAGTCAAATATGGAAGTCACGATCATTGTCTATTCTTCCACTGAACCCGATGAACTACATTCCACTTATTTGATGATCTGGTAATGCCATTTTGATTGGAGCTTGCCGATACTTCCACTCTTTGTCAATGGGTATCCATGATAGTTTGTCTTCTTCAAGTTTAATGTCTACATGGGAATCCATCTTTGCTATGACACGAGCCTTCCTTTGCAATACTGTTTGCTTTTCACCCAGTTGCTCCATCCAACAAAATCTAAGAGGCAAGATGCCACACTTGAATCATGAGGTCTCTTTTCTTGTTCCCTGTGTGATGCCTCCTTGGCTTGTCATCTGCCTTCACCTTATGCTTGCAACTTTTCTACTTTAAAAGCCACTTGCACCTTGAGTAGTTGCATCACTAATGGATATAGTAACACCCGAATAATGCACTCAGTGGCTAAGCAATCTCTAATGAAGTGATACCTTACCTCAATGTGCAAAGCCCACAATTGCTATGATATGTGATCACTTCCAAATAGTGCACCTCCCAGACCATCCATATTTTGCAAGGTAGACATTCTGACCATTGAATATATCACCCACTCTCTTGATATTTTGAAAACCACTTAGCTCACATTTTTCGCATGATCCTTCTCCATGGAAGTGTATAGCCTTCAATCCAATCCTAATTGCACTAACGGTGTACAAAACCTCATCACCCAACATTGTCTAGCAATACCCCATCCCATCGTGGTCACCAAATGTTTGTTATTAGTTATTACAACAAGAAAGGTCTGGGGAATGGGGATTACCAAAAATAGATCTAGTGGATTTGTATTCCCTACTTTACACTTGTAACACAAAAAATAGAAAAAATACTCAAAATAAGCATGCAATATAGATGATAGCGCAACATAGAAATAGTTATCCATTATAGAGCACAATCATCCATTAAACATCAATGAAGATTACAATGTAAAGAGCACGATACAAATCTCTCCCTTTCTATAGTACTTTGCACATGTGTCTTCTTGACTTCCTCTTCTCAAGATGTCTCTTTATATCTTCATTACAATGTATACAACTAAAAAATGGGTAGTTGATTGAATTTCTTTTCCTACTAAAATAAATAAATTAAAAATTGGGTATCTAAACCGACCACAATCCAAAAATACCTCTTATGACAAAGGTCTGATTCTACAACATTTCTACTTCCATATGTGAAGTAGGTTGTGTGATTGAAGTTCAGCTTTACATCAAATGTGAATACGCTTCCCTAGTTCCCACCTTTGGCCACTATTTTGCACCCATCTTTTAGGGTTTCCCACAAAGCACCCTTTTTCATTGAATCTTACATGCAATCCTCGATCAACCATTTTACCCATAGACACAATATTCTTTCTAATTTTGGGAACATGAAGAACATCTTCCAAAGATAGCCATGCAAGAACCATCAGAAATAACATCATCTATATGTATAATGGCATGGGTGGTATCATCGCCTGCCTCCACATGCCCTTTGAATGATGGTACGTGCATATTTGAGAAGAATTCCTTGTTGGGAATCATGATATTTGCTAGATTCACTATCAATATACCATATGTTTTATCATTGTTTCTTGTAATTAGTGATCTACATAATGTCTAACATACTTTCATTCTTATTTGAAATAGAAGCATAGTAACTTGCACTTTGTATAACGAGTTTCTCTTGTCTCTCTCATAATACTCCCTTTCATTGTGACCATAATTACCGCATATGTAGCATCCTATTGAGCGTTTTCTATGTCAAGATTGATTGATCCTTTCTCATCTTCCTCTATACTTTTCTATTACTCTTGATGAAAAATACTTTCTCCCTCTCCCTTGATGAGAGTCTTCGTTTCATCATCTGCCTTTCCCTCCTCTTCTAGCCAAGATTTCATCCTTTGATTGTTCCTTTATGTACATAAAATTCCCGGGCCTCATTTCCCTTTGCTAGATAGAAGTGGTGAGATCCTCTCATTTTTCATCATCCCTAAGTCCATTCAATGTATAAGCAACTAGATCATTATCATATATGTGAAAACCTATGTATCCCTCCACATCACTCACCTCTATGATCTTCAAAGTGTAATAAATGATGTTGCTAGTAGGTGTCTTTTGAATTGTATCTTTCTAGCCTTGGTTGAAGTGGAGTATAACCTTTCTAAGGTTTCCCACACTCTCATTGAAGTGTCTAAGTCCCAAATACACCCTATCATTGCATTACTAATATGTTGAGATAGGATGAAGATAACCCTCTTTTCTCTATTATTCCATTCTCTTATCGTCCAATTGAGTCATGGCATTTGTTTTGTTATTCGCCATAAACCCTTTCACATGAGAAAGTTAGACATCCTAAACTTACATGGTTGACAACTGTTTTTATCTATATTTTCAATCAAGTTGAAATATTCTGAAATGATATAGTCCAATGTACTCTTTTAAGGCTCTTTGATGCAAGATGAGTGAAATGGAATGGAACATTTACCGTTTTACCCAAGAGTATCAAAACATATGTTATAGATGCCTTGCTTCTTTACTAAGAGTATTCCCTTTGGTTATATATATTCTTATTAACTTGAATGAGCTACATCCTCTTCTTCCAAAGTTTTTAATAGCTTCCTATGGTCCTCTTTGATTTTCCTTGTGTTTCAAATTTTCTCTTATACCACTAATGGGAGATTAGTAAACCTCTATATGTAGCTTTAAGCATGAATGGCCTCAAGAATATAATCAGAGATAACCTTGTTCACTCATTTCAATGTATTTTTGAGTTCCTATTGAATGCTACCAAGATCTTTTTGTCACTCAAGGAAGGCTATAAGAGATTACTAATGCAAGTTATCTCACAAATAATACGTGCTTCCAATCAAAGAAACAATGCCTACAAGATTTAGTACTCCTCACCATCACTAGACACACATAGAGTGACCACTGTTCATTCGAGACATAATTTATCTCAGAATATGTAGACTTAAGAGTAGAGATTTTAAATAACTTTAAGAGGCTATATAATCTTTCTATAAAGCCAAAGATAACAAGAAATGGATAAGATATGAAGAAAAAAACCGTTTGTTTACACTCATAGCTTTCTAGGTCCTTGGCTATCAAAGCAAAGAATAATGAAACTACTCAAAACAATGGTACCACATGAGAGGCCGGTAAAACCAAAGGAATGAATGTTGTATCTAATATAAGCTAGTAGGGGTAATCTTAGCCCCTTAATGAAATGATGTGACATGCATAGGTGAATCTTCTTAACCTATT
>CM035431.1:92329907-92377407 GCA_020310875.1 Ceratopteris richardii | reverse complement strand
TCGACAACCTAATTGACTCCCAAGTCAAAGAGGCCTCAAGTCGGTGCCTCCACTAATTAGATACTCAAGATAAGAATTCCGCCTCAACTTCCTCTCCCTCTAGTCCTAAACCAAGTCAAGTTCTAGTGGAAGATGTCGGATAATATCTTCCACGCTCGGATCTCCTCCGGAAGTATCACATAAAATCATCATGTTCAAGTTGAGAGGTAAGGAAGCTATCATGGAACCAATATACCTACCCAAACTTCCAAACAAATAATTGTCGTGGGACCAAGATACTTGTCCAAGTCACCAACCTGTCAACTATCACGAAACCAAGATGTGAGTGATTCCTCAAGATATATCTAACTTGTAAGATACACCAACGATCAGTGATCAAATACAGACAACCATCGAGAAGATAACATCATGCACGTGTTAGTTTGAATTGTTTGAGGATCCAGGGTTACCCTAAGGTACACCCTCCTACCCACCAAGACCATGAAGTGCGCACATATCGTGTGAATAATATGGAGAACAATGAACTGCAAGGAAGACAATGTAATGCAAGGTTGTCTTCTTCGTGTTCTCCTCCTCCGTGTAACAACTTCATCCAGGAAGGAGTCTATGCTACATACTAAGGATACATGTCTCTAGGTATCATTGTTTAGATAGAGATTAGCTCATTATAAAATATCAACATCACCAGGCTATACATCAGCGAATGTTGAATACTATCATGAGCATACAACAAGCAGGGAAAGTTACTCGCCCAATCGAACCATAAACGAGAGGTATATGTTGGGTGAAATCATACCAAGTGTAGGCATGACAATGGAATATATACTCATGGGCAACAACTCTTGGGTAAAAAACCCAAGGGGCTACCATCACAACTATGGGGCTAAAAGGGCTTCCGTCATGGGCAACATCCTCTATAATATATTTGACTCCATGACATTCATGTCTAAATATGTATCCCTGAAGTCTATACCATCTATGATCAGCCGATGTAATAAGATGCATGACCATCCTACCACAAACATATTCCCCATGGTCTAGGGTCGATTCTTTAATCTATAAATGATCCTTGGATAAGTACAAATGATACTCCCAAAGGAAACCAACAGCCAAGAGCCGCTGGAAGACTAGAAAATCCCTTTTGGGAAGGCAACACAACTCCCTTTCGGGCAAAAAGCACAACTCCCTTTCGGGCAAAAAGCACAACTCCCTTTCGGGAGTAACTAATAGGTATCCCAATGGGAACCGAGTGCAAAGAGTTGTCATATCACTAACAACTTCCTTTCAAGCATATCATGCAATAGACATAACAATTCCACAAGAGGTTGAGCAAAGCCCACTACTTCTAACGATGGAACTATGGCTAGGACCCTTTCCTTAACTTGACTCGTATCGTGACAACCGCAATGGCATCCTGACCCATACAAGGTCAAAAACTATCTCATGATAGAGTCCATAGTGGTGCTAGCTATCCACTGTACAGACTTTGAACAAGAGGCAATGTGTTTGATGTGTGCTCAACCATCATAGGCATAGCACCACATGCATCCCGATGCATACCTCAAGACGGATGTCTCCATCCTATCCATGTATCCTTCGCTCAATCTATACTAGTATGGTAATACCTGTATCTCTACATATACCACATATGGGGTATCTCATACACATTTACCTTGTGCCCAACCCATGCTAGCATGATACAATGTGCATCTCAATCTACACTTTATACAAAAGGTCCCCCATCCTATACCAATGAACAAATATGTTGAAGATAAATGTACAAGCTCATTTTCATATGAGCCATGCTTGGATAAATTTAGCAAATATAAAGATAAAGGAAAAGTAGAGAAAAAAAGGAAAAAATAATAAAAGAAAAAGTCTAGTCAAAATTCATGATGAGTAAGAGATACAATATCTTGTCTTGTAGCTAGTGGCATGTAGTGGGGAAAGTGGTGAGTTAAGGAGGAGGCACAAACTTCTTCACATGCTCATTGGTTATAAAAGTGAAGTGGGAGCACATTCAAAACAAGGAGAGAAAGAGGCAAGAGCTCCCAGTAGTCGGATCTAGTCATTTTGTCATTTTGTCTTCCCTTAGACTCCTTCCAGCGTTCTGTTGTGGAGCTCATATCTCAGTGTATATGTAACCATTTCTTGCGTTTAAACATTCATTGGAAAGCTTATCTTGTGTATTTTCTGTATACCAAATATCTTTTTGAAAGCTTATATAGTTTGTGAGATATCAGTGAAAGAGTAAAGTCCAGTTTTTCAGTATACCTGTGTGGACAAGTAGTCTATTTTGGTCGGTTAAGTTTCCCGACCAAAACATATCCAAATTGCTTGATTTTTGTATTGTTGGAAAGCTCTTGGCATCTACTTTCACTATCCCAAATATCGCATTCAGAAAAACTTATATTCTGTGATCTGTCAGAGAGTAAAATCCAGTTTTACAGTGTACTTATGTGTGTAGGTGGTCTATTTTGGTTAGTTGCGTTTCCTGATCAAAACAAATCCAAATTACTTGTTTTTTAGCTTGTTGGAAAGCTAATTGTGTCTACTTTTTCTGTACCAAATATCTTTCTCAAAGGATATATATTCAGATTTATGAGTCAGAGAGTGAAGCTCAGTTCTTCAGCATACCTGTGTGGACAGGTAGTTCATTTTTGTCACTTGTGTTTCTTAATCAAAACTTGTCCAAATTAAGTTATTTATAGCTTGTTAGAAAGCTCTCTTTGTCTACTTTGATTGACTAAAGGCTCAAGTCCATTTGAGTTTTGTATTGAGAGCAGCAAGCTATCTAAGGTGCAGCTATTTGTCCAAGTGCTGGACATACAAGGTTTCACTACACATTTCCGTTGCGCATAGGAGAACTCATTCTCCAGAGTTGGTATCAGAGCAAACTTGGTGCTCAAGCTTCATCAACAGAGTTGGATAAAGCAAAGCAAAAGAGAAGCTATAAAACAAGGAGGAGCTTCACAAACACGAGAGCAAAGGACAATATAACTACTCGAGGTAACTCTCAAAGTCTTTGATACTCTTCAACAAGTAGAGAAGTTGGATAAGGATAACTATCCCGTGTGGAAGTTTAGAATGACCAACTACCTAATGGGCAAAGGCTTATGGGGTATTGTGAGCGGCGATGATGCTCAACCTCAAATCAATCAAGCTATGGCCACCGAAGTCCAAAGGAGGCAAGCAAAAGAATGGGAAGAGAGGAATGGAAGAGTCATGTTCCTCATTTCGCAAGTCATTACTAATGCCATGGTAGGGCATATTCAACATCTAGAGAAAGCTAAGGATGCTTGGGAAGCTCTTGAAAGGATGTATTCAACAAATACCAAAGCTAGGAAACTCCAACTCAACAATGAGTTGAACACAATCAAGAAAAGTTCGAGTCAATCCATAGCTAAATATACTTTGAAGATTAAGGAGCTAAGCGATGCTTTAGCTTCTATTGGCACAACGGTTGAAGACGAAGATCTTGTGTGTTATACTCTCAATGGGTTGAGAGAAGATGAAAGATGGAAGCCTTTTATAACTTCCATTAACTTGAAAGATGCATATCCAGGTTTTGAACAACTAATCCCTTATCTTGTCACAGAAGAGCTTAGTTTCGGTGGTCCCAAAGGAAAGGACAGCCACAACCAAATGTTATATACGGGTCGAGATAAAGAAAGGAACACAAGAGTAGGCTCAAGAGGAAAAGGAAGAGGTCACAACAACTCCAACTACAATCAAAACACTTCGGAAGACAACAAGGATGCATCAAATGCCAACACACAAGGAATAGGTCGAGGTAAAAGTAGAGGAAGAGGCCAAGGCTCCTACAATTCTCATAAAGGTATAACATGCTATCATTGTGGTAGAGTAGGACACTATGCTAGTGATTGTTGGCTGAAGAATGGAAGACCAAATGGAGGCAATCAAAGGAACCAAAGCAACTATGCAAGCACCTCAAGTGAAGGAAGCAAGGACACACTACTTGCAATGAGACATGAGTATAGAAGCTCTTGTGAAGATGACAAAAAATGGTACATTGATTCAGGATGTAGTAACCATATGTCATGCCAAGGAAGTTTGTTCACTAATCTACAGGTACCAAGTGGAAAAGGATGTGTTGAAACAAGTGATGATAATCAACACATGATTGAACATATTGGAGATATAAGGCTTGGAGATACAAATAGAGCAAAGGTACTATCTAATGTTCTTCATGTTCCTACAATTTCAAAGAACTTGATTTCAGTAGGACAAATGGTAGAGAAGGGTTATCATGTCATATTCAATGAGAATGGGTGCTTCATAAAGAATCCAAAGGAAGGCTTCAAGGTCATTGCTCGGGGTAGAAGAGAAGGAAGGATGTTCACTTTGGATGTCCAACATCCACATGGAAAGATCATGTACATTCAATGTGGGAACAAGAAGATTTCAGAGCCGGACTTATGGCACAAAAGAATAGAACACATCAACATTCCAAAGCTGAAGGACATGAGCAAACATGAAGTGGTAAGAGGTCTTCCAAAATTTAATAGCATTGGACTACATGAGTTATGTGAAGCTTGTCAACTAGGAAAGCAAACGAGGTAGCCATTCAAGAGGAGCAATTATGTGGCCCCAAATGACTTGGACTTGATACATACGGACTATGGGGACCAACCCAAGAGGCATCAATGGCTGGTAATAGATTTTTTGTCACCTTCATTGATGATCACTCAAGAAAGGTATGGTCGTTTTGTATGAAGCAAAAATCAGAGGTGTTTTCTATATTCAAAAGATTCATAGTTGAAGTTGAAAAGGAAACAGGAAGGTCTATCAAAACCTAAGGTCCGATGGTGGAGGAGAATACTTCACCAAAGAATTTTCAGATTTTCTACAAGAGAATGGGATCAAAAGAAAGTTCACTTGTAGGTATACACCACAACAAAATGGAGTAGTTGAGAGGAAAAATAGGCAAATTGCTGAAATTGCAAGATAATGCTCAACAAGATGAAGGTACCATTGTACTATTGGTATGAAGCTACCACAACCACCATTTACTTGATGAATAGGTGCACAACATCGCGAATACATCACTTGGCTACTCGACGGAGCAAAAAGGATACAAGTGTTACAACCCTAGAAAAAAGAAATTAAGAGTCTCACGAGATATGGTCTTTGATGAACTAAGACCATGGTATGAAGATAAAAGAAAGAAAAAGATTCTTGAAAAAGATTGTGATGATTATGCAGGAACAAATCAAAGAGAAGTTCAACAATCAAGCACAAAACTTTCAGGTCCAGAGGCATCTACATCAAATGAAGAATGTTCAACATGGAGGGGGAGTCATTCTTTGTCTCCAAATTCAGCTCATAGTAGAGCCGAAGAAGCAAGTGCTACTCCAAACAGTGAGATAGATGCAAGTGAAGAAGAATATGAAGAGGTAATCACTCCGATGGTAAAGCTAAATAGGTTAAAGAAGCAACTTTCTAAAGGCAATGAAAGAAGATCTTCAAGGACAAGGTATCCAACTCAAAGGTTGAGTTATGATAGTTTTATCGCGACACATTTTGCATACATGATGCAGGTTATCAAAGACAAAGAGCTTGAGACATATGAAGAAGCTTGCACACAAAAGGAATGGAAGCAAGCTATGAAAGAGGAGATCAAAGCACTCAAAGATAATCACACATGGGAGCTAGTGCCAAAGAAAGAAGGTATGAAGATTGTTCCAAACAAATGGGTGTTTAAAGTAAAGAGGAATGCTGATGGTTCACTAGCTAGATATAAAGCTAGATTAGTTTCCAAGGGATTTAAACAAACACAAGGCATAGATAATGATGAAGTTTTCAGCCCTGTTGCAAAGATGGGAACTATCATAACATTAATAGCAATTGGTGCTCCAAGGAGATGGCCATTATATCAACTCGACATCAAAAATGCTTTTTTTAATGGAGAACTACAAGAAGAGGTATACATGAGTCAACCGGTTGGATTTGAAGATGAAAACCATCCACACTTTGTTTGCAAGTTGAAAAAGGCACTTTATGTCTTAAAGCAAGCACCAAGAGCATGGAATCAGAGATTGGTAGAATATCTAACCTTTTCATAATCTTCATGATCTGATTAGATTTGTAGGAGATGGTTAGGATGGTTTACGAGGCTATTGTTCAAGGCTCTAGGAGATTTCAAGGAATTATGTACATATGAGGGAACTAGAAAGCAAAGTATCCACCTTAGCTTTTGAGTTTGAGTCTTTTAAGAAAATGAAAGAAACTCCTATAGGTTTGAGAATGCGGTCAAAACGAGTAAAACCTTTTTTAGATTTGACTGAAAAATCTGGCCAGAAAAAGAAAAGAATGAAAATTGTAAGAGATCACGTGACAAATGTGCTATGTTTCAATATGTTGAGTAGTTTTGAGCGCGTACATTTCTGTAATGAAATTATGAGTCAAAATGATGTTTTAAGACTATTGAAACTGAATGAAAATACATGCTTGAAACACTTTGTTTTCCAAAAACTCATGACAGAAATGAATCTGTTACTAGAACCATCTCAAATTCAGAAGATTTGTGATAGCATCGGAGTGAGTAGAAAAGGTTATGGGGCAATTTCAAAGTTTCGTGTGAATTTTTAAAATTTAACAAAGTTAAAAGTTTTGGATTTCCTATACCCATCATGTAGGAAAGTTTTGGCTCTGCTTGAATAAAAAGATCAAATCAATATTTGGTGAATATAAACATATTCACGGTAACATGCCTTATGAAGTAGGAAAACAAAAGTTACATTTCACTTACAATGCATTTAACAACGTATGGATAGATATTATAAAACTTCAAACATACATGGTTAAGTTCTATAATATAAAAGAACATGAATGTTCTTATCTGTTGAAATTTGTAATCAAACTTGATGAAACTGAGCTTAAAAAACATCAAAAGATGGAGAGAATAAGTATTGCATTGATGAACAAAGCTTTGGACTATAGCCTTGGGAAATTGGATACTCTATCTCTCAAAGCATAATAAAAAATGGAGTTATGGTGGGTTGGTTATGCTCAAGTTCCATCTGAGAGCCATAAAACACTTAAATGGTTACTCTCACAGACAAACATTCCAAATATTATCCAAAGGCATCATGCAGGAGAATTGTTGAATGTCAAAGACTACGGGAACTTTCAAGTTGAGTTGCATTTGAATGGAGACTAAAGACGCTCAAATGCATGTTTGGTATAAATTCTAAGTACCCTTGCTTGTAGTGCATGGCACATGCAAAGCCCAAGTAGAAATGGATGGATTGCTAAAGTTGAGGCTGAAGAGGATACTTCTAGACAAAATGTTATTCTTCATAACTACTCATTTTCTTTCATGATTTGGGATCCCATACTTCCAATAGCATTGACAAATGTACACATATGTACACTACATGCAGAGTTAAGGATCATTGACAAGTTGGTCCGTCTTCACTTTGATTATGCATATTCTATCAAGCCTACAACTCTTTCAGATGAGTGCATAAAAAAAAATGTGAATGTCTACTTTCAGAAATGGGATTTCATGGTGGTGATGTTCATCTAAGAAAAGATCCAAAGCTTTCACAAAATATAGGTTATGTACTACAGGATGTCTCAATGGGAGGTGCAAAAGCAAGGAGATTCTTCAGCAACCATGATGACAAGCAACTAAATGCCCAAATACTCTTGCTAAGCTTGGAGAACCTTAACCCAAATACTCTTGCTAAGCTTTCAAACAATCGAAATCATTGTGATAAGATCCATATCAACATTGCAGTTAGTCATGAGTATGCAATGACAAGAAAAGTATTCCAACGGGCTCTTCATCCTCCTGAAGTGGATGGATTACGAAAGGAAGGAAAGAAACATATCGACATATGGACAGCTGGATCTGTTTATCCAATTGATCCACAAACTGGAAGGTATCCCCCTTTTCATAATCTTCATGATCTGATTAGATTTGTAGGAGATGGTTAGGATGGTTTACGATGCTATTGTTCAAGGCTCTAGGAGATTTCAAGGAATTATGTACATATGAGGGAACTAGAAAGCAAAGTATCCACTTTATCTTTTGAGTTTGAATCTTTTAAAAAAATGAAAGAAACTCTTATAGGTTTGAGAATGCGGTCAAAACGAGTAAAACCTTTTTTAGATTTGACTGAAAAATCTGGCCAGAAAAAGAAAAGAATGAAAATTGTAAGAGATCACGTGACAAATGTGCTAGGTTTCAATATGTTGAGTAGTTTTTAGCGCGTACATTTCTGTAATGAAATTATGAGTCAAACTGATGTTTTAAGACTATTGAAACTGAATGAAAATACATGCTTGGAACACTTTGTTTCCCAAAAACTCATGACAGAAATGAATCTGTTACTAGAACCATCTCAAATTCAGAAGATTTGTGATAGCATCGCAGTGAGTAGAAAAGGTTATAGGGCAATTTCAAAATTTTGGTGTGAATTTTTAAAATTTAACAAAGTTAAAAGGTTTGGATTGCCTATACCCATCATGTAGGAAAGTTTTGGCTCTCCTTGAATAAAAAAATCACATCAGTATTTGGTGAATATAAACATATTCACGATAACATGCCTTACGAAGTAGGAAAACAAAAGTTACATTTCACTTACAATGCATTTAACAACGTATGGATAGATATTATAAAACTTCAAACATACATGGTTAAGTTCTATAATATAAAAGAACATGAATGTTCTTATCTGTTGAAATTTGTAATCAAACTTGATGAAACTGAGCTTAAAAAATATCAAAAGATGGAGAGAATAAGTATTGCACTGATGAACAAAGCTTTGGACTATAGCCTTGGGAAATTGGATACTCCATCTCTCAAAGTACAATAAAAAATGGAGTTATGGTGGGTTGGTTGTGCTCAAGTTCCATCTGAGAGCCATAAAACACTTAAATGGTTATTCTCACATACAAACATTCCAAATATTATCCAAAGGAATCATGCAGGAGAATTGTTGAATGTCAAAGACTACGGGAACTTTCAAGTTGAGTTGCATTTGAGTGGAGACCTAAAGACGCTCAAATGCATGTTTGGTATAAGTGGGGAAGCAAATTCTAAGTACCCTTGCTTGTAGTGCATGCAAAGCCCAAGCACAAATGGATGGATTGCTAAAGTTGAGGCTGAAGAGGCTCCTTCCAGACAAAATATTATTCTTCATAACTACTCATTTTCTTCCATGATTTGGGATCCCATACTTCCAATAGCATTGACAAATGTACACATATGTACACTACATGCAGAGTTAAGGATCATTGACAAGTTGGTCCGTCTTCACTTCGATTATGCATATTCTATCAAGCCTACAACTCTTTCAGATGAGTGCATAAAAAAAAAGTGAATGTCTACTTTCAGAAATGGGATTTCATGGTGGTGATGTTGTAAGAAAAGATCCAAAGCTTTCACAAAATACAGGTGATGTACTACAGGATGTCTCAATGGAAGGTGCAAAAGCAAGGAGATTCTTCAGCAACCATGATGACAAGCAACTAAATGCCATGTGGAATTGTTGGAAAAAATTTTGTGAGATCACGATTAATGTAAAAAGCAAACCAGAAATAGCAAAAAAGAGAATGGAGGTGTGGGTCAAACTAGATAATTTTTTTAAGATCATGAGCAGGTAACATCAAAAAGTTATGTGACAGATTTCAGAAAGGAAACCACAGAGCTTATAAAAACCATCATAGAGGCATGGGGTGCCAAAGACATAACATACTAGGTGAGTTCCAAAGATAATTTATTCAAATTTTTTTTTTTATTGAAATAAAGTTCTGATGAAATTCTTATGCTCTTCTAGCATATTCTTCTTGTGCATGGTGCATTCGTTGCAGAAGGGGAACCACTTGCCATATGGAACACCCAAGGCATGGAAAATTATTTAAGCAAAGACAAGCTTCTTTAGGTGCACAAGGAAAGGAGGAGGAGTAACAAAGAGCAATGCCTTCAGAGAGCTTTTTGATTGGTTCTTTAGCAGATAATTACAAAGGACCTCATGCCAAATATAATCAAAAGAATATGACTATCACCAGACAAAATCATCATGTATCAATATCACAAAATGAAAAATACTACATTTCAAACAGAGCTTTAATATTTGCAATGTCTTTTATTTCTTTGAGAAATAAAGATGTCATGTATGTACATTTCATGATGTATTAAGCTTTGAAAAGAAACATGTCTATAACCATCAGATGACTTTGACCAAAGAACAGATCATGGATCAATAACAGTTAATATTAGGACATGGATCAGTTACACCAAAAAAAATTGCAATGTCTTATATCACATTGGGAAATTTCTGTATATGTACATTTAATGAGTAATAGATATGAAAAAATGAAGTCATTCCTTGAGTCTCTTTAAAGAGCTTGGCTCTCGCAAATCACCTCTATATATGAGGAACTCTTTTCTCCTGTATCCAGCAATGCTTTTTCACATCTAACACCCCTGCAGCCATTGCATAGCTTGAATAACAAAGAAAGTACCCTGCCCTTGAAGCATTGAGTCCTGGGGCATATCCAAATTCTGAACGAAGCTTCTCTTTCAAGGAGCAAAACTCTCAAAGCATTAAAGGGTATTGGAGTAAAACCCATGTATTTTGATAGAGTCCTCAAGGATAACAATGCAAAGTCTGGCTCCTCACTATAGTGCTTGTGAATAACACAGAAAGAGTTTGGGTTCATTTTTGGAAGATAGTGGATAATTGAATGAATATCCACCTTTGTTTTTCCTTTCTCTTCTATGGTTTTTCTTGTTCCCTTGCCCTACCAAGGTAGTTTTCTTCATTCAATATAGTTAACTGTGGTAAAAATAGAGAAACAAAGTCAGATGAAGTACAAGCGCACTTAAGGAGTCATGAAAAGTAACTTGAAACAAACAGACAAAAAGCAAGAGATCGGACTGAAGCAAGCGATTAGGGTCTTCAGAGAAATTCAGATGGTCCTTATCGCTTGCATCGGTCGTTATCAATATCTCTTTGTAAATTACCTAGAAACATGTTATTTTTGCTGAAGAAGGTGAATTCTAACACAGCCAGATGTTTATTATCAATGTTGCATGCAACTCCTAGACACGACCGATACAAGCGATAAGGCCCATCGGGAAATAACCGATGGGCCTCATCGCTTGCATCTGTCGGAACATAAACTATACGCAAAAAATGGTGTTTTTCACATGGTAAAACTTAACCTGTCATTGCACCATGCAAGTCCATACACGACCGATGCAAGCGATAAGGCCCAGCCGAAAATATCCGATGGGCCTTATCGCTTGCATCGGTCGTGATCAATTTCTCACTCTATAAATGGAGATCTTGGACAAAACCGATACAAAGCTAAAGATGTTGCATCGGTCGCATCTCATTTCCTAAGCCTAAAATTCATGAGAGTATTAAACTACATACCTTGACCTCATCTTCCTCCTCAAATCCAAACACTACCGATGCAAGCGATAAAACCGAACGAAAAATATCCGATGGGCCTTATCGCTTTCACCGATCGTGATCGATTTCTCACTCTACAAATGGAGATCTTGGACAAAACCGATACAAGCTAAAGATGTTGCATCGGTCGCATCTCATTTCCTAACCCTAAAATTCATGAGAATATATTAAACTACATATCTTGACCTCATCTTCCTCCTCAATGAGCTCTTTTGAGTCAATACATATTGTTCCTTTGTCCTCAGCAATATCCAAGAATGAATAGCTGCACCCAAACAAGTATATTCCAAGTTGCTTTTGATGCTCATCAAACTCTTCATCAGCAAGTGTTCGCTTCTCTGAGATAGCTTTCTCAAAGCATTTTGAAAGAGCTTGTGACGAATCTTTGAATTCTTCATTTGAAAAATCCAAATCAAGACGCAAAAATTCTTCTTTTCTTTCTCCTTTCTCATTGATGAATCTCCTTGCAACGTCTTCGGACTCAGCTATGGCTGCAAGGCAGTAGTCCTCCTTAAGATTGAAAAGTTCCTGAATGTAAAATAGAGGGATAAACTCCTTTTCAGACATAAAGTAAAATGGTAGATTTGGGAGAAGTAGGGACTTCTCAGACACTTGAACTTCTTCAGTTGGCTCCCTTATTGCAATCTCTATAAAAGTAGCCACATCAAAACCTTTGACCTGCTGTTCTTTTGCTTGGAGATTGATCTCCTCAACAATCTCCATGACACCTTTCATACTTTTTGAGCTTCCCTCAAGTGTCAGCTCTAAGAAAGGCTCGTCTTCAACATGAACACTTTCCTCCTTTTCAACTGAGATGTGATCAAGCCATATCAAGAAAGCAATGTTTGAAGGGAGCAAGCATCACTCCTTTTCATGCTCTGTGCATAAATCTAGCTTCCCTGGCAAAGGGGATATCCTTTTGCATTTTCTTGTGATTTTTGCCCTATCTATTGGATTCTTCCCAAAGATGTGAGGATGGACATAGGTTTTCTGAGAAATAGAAAGAATCTTTCCATTGATCAACCCCAAGAAGTTCTCCCACTCATCCTTAAGAAAACTTTTTGATTTCTCTAGGAGTTTTTCAAAATCAATCTTGGGGTTGAATATCGTCATTGCATCAGGAAAGTAATCTACAGTTAAACCCTCTTGAACCATGAAATCAAGTAGTTTCTCTGATGGAGAGACACTAAGGATCTCATTCATTCCCTCCATCTGAGCTGCAGCTTCTCTTGTATGTCCTAAAGGAGAACACAACCGATGCAAGAGAATCAAGCTATTCAACATGGGTCAAACGGGGAAAATCGCTTGCATCGGTCGTGTTGGGCATGAAAGAAAAACACGCACGGAAATGAGACATTCTATGAAGGTTCAAAATTTGAATTGGTGAAGGGAGTTGCTATTTATAGGCGAGGAGGGAGGGAGTAACGGTCAAATGACGTGGACCAATCAGTGAATGCCACGTGGCAAAGGTACATTGGGAATCCCAACAGATAAATGACGTGGCCCACTCAAAGCATGCCATGTGGCAAAGAACGTTGGAATTCGCAACGGCTACATGACGTGAACCAATTGCGGCATGCCACATGGCACCAACGGTCAACTCAATCTTGAGACCTATTTAAGCTTCCCTATTAATTTCTCTCATTTTTTTTCTCAACAGTTTCCAAGCGTCGAGTTTCCATCGCCACCAAGTTTTTTAGCTTCTTCTTAACAATTTCTATAGAGAACACTCTCTGTGTTAGGTAATATGGACACGACCGATCCAAGCGGTAAGGGACATCCGGATGTTATCCGATGACTCTTATCGCTTGGGTGGGTCGTGATTCTGAAACCGTATCATGGCTTAAAAATAATGTTTTCTTTGATTGTTTGCTATAGTGGAAATAAAATTGATTGATATTTCATGATGATTAAAAGGACGATCGATCAAAGCGATATGGTACATCCGGGATTTGTGGATAACCCTAATCGCTTAGATCGGTCATGTTTCTTAAATGGCATCGAGTCCTTGATCATAGCTTGCAAATTATGTTTTGCTTAGTGATGTTTGAGCTATTATGCATTGTAAGCTAAATTCGAAATAGTATTGATTGATATTTCATGACGATTTCAAGGACGACCAATGCAAGCGATTAGGCACATCCGGGGATTTCTGGATGATCCTAATCGCTTGGATCAGTCGTGCTTCTTAAATGCAATCCTTGATCAAAGCTTTGAAGTAACGTTTTATTTGGTTAGGAATTAGTTGTAATGCATTCCAAGGGAAATGGTATTCACTGATATTTCATGATGATTAAAAGCACGACCGATGCAAGCGATTAGGGACATCCCGGCATTTCGGGATGACTCTTATTGCTTGGATCGGTCATGTCTCTGACAGTGGAAAGAGTCCCTGATCAAAGTTTTTGAGAGTAAGTTGCCTTGCCTTTCCACTTCCATGCCTAAAGACTCTCACTTTGTGCAGGTTATGGCTAGGACCAAATAGGCAGCAAGGAAGTTGTACCCTGAGGGTCAGGACCAAAATGCCCAAGAGCAAAATCCCCAGAAGAGTCAAGGCAATGTATCAGATAAGCCTTCAAAGAAAAGGGTCAAGTACCATGTAAAGTCCTTGAGGGAAATTAGAAGAGCTCAAAAGTCTGTGGGACTGTTGATCCCTAGACTTCCATTTATGAGAGTTGTCAAGCAGATCACAACCAATCTCTTTTCTTTGATAAAGACCTCATCCTTTATCAATGTGAGATGGCAAACTCAAGCACTGCTTTGCCTGCAAGAAGCTGGAGAGGACTTTGCTATTGACTTTATGAATGATGCCTATTTATGTGCTCATTCTCAAAGGGTCCACTAATGGAAAAGGATTATGTTATTGTATCAAGAATAAGATATAAATTTGATAAATCTCTTGTTCCTATTGTTCGCCATGATAAAAAATTCTTCGATATTTTAAATATACCTCCATCCCGAGCACCCAAAACAACAATTGTCATTGAAGAGATCAACCCTCAAGTCACTCATGATCATGAAACTAAAACTGGAGAAAATAGTGAGGAGGAGAGGAATAAGCAGGGATTATTTACAGAGGAAAGTGTCATCTTAAACCAAATTCAAAAGTTACAAAAAGCAAATAAAGAGCTCCTTAAGAAAGGAGATGGGCAGATAATTTGCAATGGCATGGTAGGATGAATGGTTCCTTGACATTAGACCTGAAGACAACAAAATGTTGAGGGAGTTTCATGTTGAAATATCAGATAGTGTGGTCAACATTTCACTCAGGTATTATCTAGAGGCCATTAAGTGCTCTTGTATTGCTTAATTTTCTAGTTCCTTAACTGAATTTTTATTTCTTGATTTTGTAGGGTTCTTCTTCAACAATGTGAGGAAGCGGTTTAAAAAAAAGTATTTATCATAGATCCTCTGGTGACATAGTGTTTTTTGCATAAACATGGAGATGCCAAGTCCTTTATAGAGAATTTTACAGAAGAGGTAGAATGTGTTATCTACCCATATATTGAAAAGTAAGTATTCATCTTCATTTTGAAAAGTACATTTGTTTCATTAAAGAAAGTAAATTTACATGCAACTCATTGACAGGGGCCATTGGAGTCTTATTATTGTTGACTTCAATGCATATCAAGCTCTTTTCCTCAATTCTCTTAAATCACAACATGGGAATTGCAAAGTGTAAGTTGCTATACATTTTGTTGTTCTCTATTTAATATCCATGCCATCCATTCTGATTTTCACTTTACAATGCAGTGCTTCAAAGCTTCTTAAGATGCATATTGATCAGAATTTTCCTGGAATTACTAAATTGAATGAACAAAAGCAATTTGGATACATACAAATTCATGTGCCATTGCAAAAAGACGAAACGTCATGTGACTGGAGAGTGATTGCAAATGCTATAAGATTCTTGGAAAGAAGGTTTTACAGTCTTGAATTGAATTTATTAGACTATCCAGATGCATGGATCATCTTGATCCAGATGCCCCTATGATCCAGACTCACCAGATGCCCCTATGATCCAGACTCACCTCCATCCCCTCCACCAGATAAAAAGAAGTCTGAAGAAAAAACGAAAGGGCATCCTCTTCACTCACCATTGAAGCATGGGACCAAGAAAATGAGTCAAGGTGAAAGCTCTGAAAAGGGCCACAAGCATTAGAGAAAAGAGGGCTCCAAAAAGGATAGAAAGGGATGAATCATTTTTGACTCTAAGATTGAAATCTATTGTAAAATCAACATAGGTTGGAAGATTTATTTATGTACAAATTGTATGTACTTATGCCAATCTTCATCTCGAAGATGGTCATTGTAACCATATTTATTTGCCTTGATAATATTTATATGCCTTGAGAAATATATAGTTGTATTGAACCTCTTAAGAGTTAAACAAAAGTTCATTGCATGGTCCAATTAAATTTGGTCGTGTCACAAGTATGACTCCATTATGGGTTTCTTACTTCATTCTTGTTGGAAAGTTTAAATTGGAGGAGATAGAGAAGAACGTAAAGAAGAAAGAGGACACGAACGATACAAGCGATAAGGGAAATCGGAGAATTTTGGATTGCCCCTATTGCTTGCATCAGTCGTATTATCCATTTAAACATAGAATCCCCTTTAAGCAACCTTGCATGAGATGAGCGGTTGCAAGTTGTTTTTGTAGTCATGAGTCAAACCTTTACGCAAAGTCACTTTTTGAACTCACTCCCGGTAGTTTGCTAACACGACCGATCCAAGCGATAAGGGCGATCCGACAAGTTCAGATTGCGCTAGTCGCTTGAATCGATCGTCTTCTCTAATCTCGTCTCCTCTGTTTTATGACTTAAGTCATGCTCTTCATATTTTGAAATATCATACCTTGGATTCGAATTTGCACCAGGTTCTCTACCCTCTCTAATATTACTTGTTATGTGCACCATGATACTTTCTCTTGCATAACTTGAGGACAGAAAAGATGGATAGAATCAAATAATTTAATTAAAACTAATGTGCACCTTTGATAGACTCAAATAATTTAATTAAAACTAGATATTGAATTCTAGATCTCTTGTTCATCTAAAATTTACTTATCCAAGTTCCTCTATAATTATTTCTTAGTTGAAACCTCATCTGAATGTTAAGATTAAACAAAAAAATGCCAATATGATTTTAGATGAAGGGGAATAATTGAAGTCATCAATTCACTCCTGCAAAATAAAAATCAATGGAAGTATGAAATAAGGGACCTAAAAAATATCTAAGAATGTCTTGGTTTATATTCTTATCATTGTACAATAAGAACCTCAACAAAATCTTGAAATTAAATCAAAAAATGCAAATATGAATATAGACATTTAAAATGTTGGAGTTAGACGTCTGCAGAAGCACGCGAACAGCACAAGGAAGAAGAAGAAGCTTGGAGCACAAACACACAATACTGAATGTATTACTAGAGAATGTACAAAGATAAGTAGCCCATTAGGGAAATAGACGTATATACAAGCCGGGGGAAAAAAACCTCCTAAAGAGGGAAAAAAGTGCCCCGGCGGTCCTAGTGTGTTCACACACATCACTACCTAAATATATCAACAAATCCCCATGGGAGTGATGCGGTGAACAAAGAGCTTGCACTCATGTATAAGGAAGTGCCAAGCTATGTGGAAATCACTCCACAAAAGGAAGTAAGCCCAAAGCTTTGCGGAAAGCTTCAAACTTCTCCCTAGGCAGAGCCTTCGTGAAAAGGTCTGCAATGTTCTCCTTCGTGGGCACATATGCCAAGCTGATCTCCCAAGCAGATAACCTCTCCCTGACATAGTGATAATGCACCTCAATGTGCTTAGTGCGAGCATGGAACACAGGGTTCCTCGCAACTGCCAATGCGCTCTGACTGTCAATGAAGATGGTGGTGGCAGAAGACTGGCCAACACCCAAATCAGCCATAAGGCGTCTGAGCCACACACTCAACAGTCGCTGTGAAAGCTGCCCTATACTCAGCCTCACAACTGGAAGTGGCCACAGTAGGCTTCTTCTTGCTCAACCAAGATATACATGAGCTACCAAGCATGAAGCAAAAACCACTAGTGGACACACGAGTGTCATAGCAACCAGCCCAATCTGAGTCAGAAAAAGCATGCAAATCTTGCGGTAGTGATCCCCCCTTGGGATAAAACAACCCAAGTAGCCGAGTACCACTCAAGTAGCGAAAGATGCGCTTAACCGCCTTCCAATGCGTGACTCCTGGGCAATGCATAATCCTGCTCATCTGTGAGAAAGCAAACTGAATATCTGGCCGAGTAATGCATAAGTAAATCAAGCATCCAACAGCCTGCTGATAGAGAACAGCATCAAATGCATCTCAAGCATCATGAAGACTCAATCATAAACCTGTCTCCATAGGAGTGGCAATAGGCTTACAGTCTTCAAGGGCAAAACGCTGCAATAATGTGTCAATATATTTCGTTTGACACAAAGCCATTCCACCATCAACTTGCATAAAATGAATGCCCAAATAGTGATGCAAATGCCCCAAATCAGACATCTCAAATGAGGCATGCAAATCAGCCTTGAAATCAGCAATATGCTTCTCCATAGGACCAGTGAGCAACATGTCATCAACATAGACAACAATGATCAGAAGCACATCATTAGCACGCTTAACATATAACGTGCTTTCAGTTGGACTGTTCACAAAACCATGTGCAACCAGATAGGCATGTATCTTCTCATACCAAGCACGTCGTGCTTTCTTTAAACCATATAATGCCTTCTTTAACCTGCACACCTGGTTTGCATGCCCTTTCTACACAAAACCACAGGGCTGAAAAACATACACTTCTTCATGCAAGTCACCATTCAGAAATGTTGTTTTAATGTCCAAATGATGTACATTCCATCCATTATGGGTTGCAAGTGCACAAATGCTCCGAACAGTAGTCATATGGCATGTAGGTGCAAAGGTCTCATCAAAATCAATGCCTCTTTCCTGCGCATAACCCTTTGCAACAAGCCTAGCCTTATACCTGTCAACTGTACTATCAGGTTTACGCTTCAGCTTGTATACCCACTTAGTGCCAATGGCCTTCTTGCCAGGAGGCAAGTCACATAAAGACCATGTACCATTCTTCATTATAGCATCACATTCAGATTGCATGGCAGCCATCCAATTTTCTGAATTCTGTGCTTCATCAAAAGAAACAGGCTCATTCTCATCACAGAGACTAGACGCAGCCATAGCATAGCAATTTGATGCAAAGGAGGCACTATGAGAGCGTGAACGAGTACGATATGACAAAGGTGCATCTAATTTGCTGTCACGCAAAGTCTGCACCAGCCATTTTGGCATAGTTTTTGCCTGCTCAATATGAGCTCTCTCGTCAACAAGTGCATCATGTAAATCTGCATCAGAAATAGAATGATCTGCATCATCATATGAAACCTGCAAAGGCTGAGAAGTTGCCTCATTAGGACCAGCACTAGACTGTCCACCTGTAAAATGAGGCATCAATGTATCATACATGTCTTTGGAGCTAACAGATGTCTCCTTAGTACATGAAAGAAATGGCTGAATAGCATCTTCCACAAAGACAACATCACGACTAACTAGAATGCGTTTAGTCTGTGGATGATACAGACGATAGCCTTTACTTTCAGAACTGTACCCAACAAAAATACATTTTACTGCCTTATCATCCAATTTTCTGCGATGTTGTTCAGACACTAATGCATATGCTAAACAACCAAAAACACGCAGATGAGCAACAGATGGCTTGCGGTCATGCCAAGCCTTATATGGAGTGATAGACTGCAGCGCTTTAGTGGGACACCTGTTCAGTACATATGCTGCACACATGACAGCCTCAAGCCAGAAACTATGTGGTAAAGCCTGACTCTTGACCATGCACCTCGCCATCTCCATGAGTGACCTGTTCTTTCGTTCAACAACTCCATTCTGTTGAGGTATATACGGCACTGTACATTGGTGTTTTATCCCACGTTCAACCAGAAATGCATTAAAATTAGAAGACATATATTCCCCCCCTCGATCAGAACGGAGGGTGCCCATTTTACATAGTGACAAATTTTCAGCCAAAACCAAAAACTGTTTAAAGCACATGAACACTTCGGACTTTGCTTTGAGTGGATATACCCATGCATGCCTGGAAAAATCATCAATGAAAGTCACGAAGTAAAGGTAATTCACAAAAGAGGGTGTCTGCAGAGGACCACAGACATCACTATGTACAAGCTTCAATTTCTGCGTAGCCCGAACTGAACCATCTTTTGGAAAGGAGGAACGCTGCATTTTGCCCAAAATACAGCGTTCACATACATGTTTTCCAGGTGCCTCAAGCTTGGGCAAAGAAGACACCATATCAGATTTCTGTAGGCGTAGCAAACTAGCGAAATTCAGATGACCAAAGCGTGCATGCCAAAGCTTTGCATCTGACATTGCCTGAGAATCATGAACTTCACATGTCGAATCATTCACAAATCTTTCATAGTCTATAAGCTTATACAACCAACGACATAAAATGCCAGAAGCAATAATCACATCCCAATTTGATAGATCATGAATTGTACACCTGTCATCAATGAATTTCAAAACCAAGCCACTCTTGGCTAATGCAGAAACTGATAACAGATTCTTCTTGATCCATGGCACAAATAAGGCATCTGACAAGGTGAAAGAACTACCATCAGCAGTAGTCAGAATGATCTTACCAACTCCCATAACAGGATAATAGGAGTTGTTGGCGCATGTGACAGTATTCCCTGTAGGGGCAGGCTCGAGCGAAGAGAAGAAACTGTGCTGCGAGGTAATATGTTTGGTCGCCCCACTGTCAAAGTACCAAACATCTGAGTCCGCTGCAGACATGCACTGCTCATGAGAAGATGGGTCAAAACTGCAAACAGTAGTAAACGCCCATTCTTCTTCCTGCACAAGATTAGCAGACTCTGTTTTTGATGTAGAGGCTTCTGGAACAACCATTCCAGCCTCCTTTTTCTTTGCCTCTTTTGCAGCCAGTTTTGGACAGTTCTTTATGATATGATCATTCCTTTTACAGTACTTGCAAAACAATTTCTGCTTTTCTGATTTCTTCTCATCTTTATCCTGGTTCTTCGAATGTGAAGCATTTGCAGATTTCTGCTTACTAGTAGAAGAGCTCCATTTTCCTTTGCCCTTCTGAATAGCCAGGAAAGCTTGATCTGCAACACGCATAATGAACCTGTTCTGCCTCGACTCATCTTCCTGCAACAGAACAGAGACTAACTCCTCAAATGATAAGGCATTCGGATTGCCTTTCATCATCAACCGAAGAGTAGAAGCAAAACTCTGATATGAATCAGGAAGACCATTCAGAACGGTATGCACAAGTGAGCTATCAAGTGAGCTATCTGGTATAACCTCATCAGCAGAAATCAGCTGTTCCTTCAAATCTTTGATCTTCGTTAGGAAACTGTCCATAGAATCACCTTCATTCATGTGCTCTCTCTCCAACTGTTTTCGGAGGTAAGCAACATGAGCCTCATTCCTATCTTGGTACAATGTGGTAAGTGTATCCCAAGCATCCCTAGCTGTTCTGCAAGAGCGAATATGAGGAATAATGGCACGTTTGATAGACAAAGCTATCAATGCATGGGCCTGGGCATCTCTGTCATCCCAACGAATTTTCTCTGCAGTAGGTGCAACAAAAACAGCAGCACGAACAGGAATCTACGGAATATCATCTTCAACACCATCTTCATCCGCTCCAGCACCTGTATTTACGTTTGATAGACAAAGCTATCAATGCATGGGCCTGGGCATCTCTGTCATCCCAACGAATTTGCTCTGCAGTAGGTGCAACAAAAACAGCAGCACGAACAGGAATCTACGGAATATCATCTTCAACACCATCTTCATCCGCTCCAGCACCTGTATTTGCAATACCTGTCGTTACAGGTGTAACAGGACGTCTATCAACACCCTGCACAATGTTCCACAATCCTTTTGCAACCAAAACATGTCGCATCATATAAGCCCATAATGGGTAGTTGGTACCATCCAACTTATCCTCAACAGCCAACATACGGAATACATCACTACTTTCAGCCATGGCCGGTGACTAAAATACCTTGATGCAGAAAATTGACTCCATCTCAAAAAGTTGAACATAACTCCCTAGACGAGTTCTGCTTAAACTGACGAACAAAAACTGGTATATACCTTTGGCACAAAAAGACGCAATAGCGTGCACAAGTGCTTCGATAGTGCGTTCGGAGGCCGAAATGAGCTCAAATTGCGATTTCGACACCACAGAGCGAAGTCGTTTTGATCTCGGAAACACGCTGAGTATGCTCACCAAAATTCGTGCGATTCTGAGACTGCAAACGGAGGAGTGTCGACGGCGCCCTAGATGAAGCGACGACCTTCTCTGATACCAATTGTTGGAGTTAGATGTCTGCAGAAGCACGCGAACAGCATAAGGAAGAAGAAGAAGCTTGGAGCACAAACACACAATACTGAATGTATTACTAGAGAATGTACAAAGATAAGTAGCCCATTAGGGCAATAGGCATATATACAAGCCGAGAAAAAAAACCTCCTAAAGAGGGAAAAAAGTGCCCCGGCGGTCCTAGTGTGTTCACACACATCACTACCTAAATATATCAACATAAAATACATAATTTAACACATATTCTTTGTCACCATCCTGCAAAGAAAATTCAATGGAAGTATCAATAGAAGCTTCTATAAGAGGGAGATACATTATGTAAAAATGTCAAGGGTTAACTTGTTACAATCTTAAGGGTTGGAACTTAATCACCCTTGGTGGCAGGCAAGTTATGCAAAATAATGAGTTCTCTGATCTAATGTTAACTATTGCATCATCAATTGAGAATCTAAAATGTGATGATATCTCATCAAGGTATTCTAGGATCTCCCTTACATTTCTGAGATTCCAATTTGCAGTGACAATTATTTTCCTTGATTGAAAATCTGGATGAATCAATACTTCTAACTCAAATTCTGGAGAGCTCTCCTCTGAGCCCAAGGCTATCCAAAGTCCAAGCTTTTTTTCCACCTTCTATAGTCATAACCAGAGATTGTCGACATATCTGATATGAGATTGAAAGAGAATTGGGACTAACTTTACATAAAATAATGTCACTTAGCTTTTGAACTTCTTTGCTATCCCATTCCCTACCTAAAACATCATGAATCTCTGAAATAGAGACTCTCCTATTCAACCACATTGTTTTTGTTTTCTGTAATAACATGTTTTTAAAGCATGCTACAAAGACATGAATAGGCAAAAACCAATGAATCTTTATCCTTCTCGAAATTCGGCTTGCTGACCTTGCCTTTTGGATATCGAATTTCATTTTGCATAGAAAACTTGAAACTGTTGAATGATCAGGAGCATCTCAATCTAATGAAGAGATGCAAGGACCATATACATGTACAAGATTTCCATAAGAACTCCTCCCTGATGGCACTTAATAATCTGCATAATGGACAAATAACTCTATGCTATTGAAAAATTGAACAGATTTGTCCGCATCCATGAGTTTTGCATAATCCTTATGGAGAACTCTGAATGTTCCTGTTAAACATTCAACAGGTTGCCAGTCCACAAAGATATCTGCAGTACAAAAACATATGTTTTGTCATACAAAAACAACTAGAATGATAGAAGAGCATTGTAAAACTTCACTTACAGTACAAAGGGAATTGCAAATGATTTTCTAGAACAAGATCCTTAGCGGTGTACAGATGTTGTACTCATGCAAACCAACCGCATCTCTTCAATTTGAGACTGAGAATACGTCCCTTCCAGTGGTTTCTTGTGTTATCTCTTTTGGCACGCCTGACTTTATGGACACCTGTGCAGCTACGAAGCATAGTTACCCATTCATTTACTTTCACAGAAAGAGGTTTCCACAAAGAATCCTCTCTTTTGTTGTAAACCTCACATGAGGTTACACGATTGGAAGGACGACGAGGAGAAGAAGCCATTTGAACTTAGAAGAAGAAGAATGTTCAGAGCGAGAAACCGACGTTCACAAATTTTGGCAGTATTTATAGAGAAAAAGACTTTGTACACGTGGAAACTTTTGATTTGATGTAAACCCTGTCGCTCAATGATCATGAAATTTTGTGAACCCAAAAATATTTCGTATCTTCAAAAATCAATTCCTTCTTGGGAATTTGAGAATATGCTTTGTGTAGGGTGCAAAAATATCTTTTTTGCATTAAACCGAAAAATTGTACACTGAATACGAGAGTCTTCATCACTTTAGCGGCGCTTTTAAAGAATATTGTATTAAAAAAGAATTTCTTCATACGGTTAAAAGAGACAGCAATGTTATATTCTTGTACACGTGGAAAGACTCTGTTTGTGAATTTCCTTAATCTGTCATTAGCAAACAGCCCCTTTTCGGCGTTTTTTCGCCCTAATGTGGTAGAATTGGAATCAGCTAGCCTTGCACTCTGAGTGAGTAGTGGCCAAGCAGTGATTGGCCAATCTTCTCTTGAGAAGCTAGTTGGAAGATTAGAGTTTTGAGCATGTATGTTTAGAGAATTGAAGTCCAGCACTTAGAATGAAGGCGTATGCTTATGTCTCCTAGGATAATGGTCACCGTGAGGTAACACCCTCCGTAGGGTATCTTATAAGTCTTCCTCGTCATTTCTGCCAACATGGTTAGACCGACATCAGAATATTTAATGACCAAATCCCATTCCTGTGCAACAGCTAGAATCACAAATTCTAGTGTACAATGCACATATCTGTATGGACGAAGGAATCTGTCAACAGAAAGTTCACGCCTCACTATAGAAAATTGATCACATGAAGCTCGAGTGTCAAAAAAAATTGATGAACTCCTATGTCCATCACATGTAGACTAGAACCATGTTTGCTATCTCAATGCCCTTCATCAAGAAAATGAAGGTGGTAATAGCCAAACACAATATCTGATGGTGATGCCATAAACATGGTTCACCCTAAAGGTGCTCATCACCACGTGAATGATCAAGTCATTCCATAGCACCACTCTTCTCCCCCTAGTTCTCCATCTCTAAGGATGTCGTAACATAGAGAATAGTCAACACATGATGTGTCTTCGATACCTATCATGATTCCACCTGTCAGTGGTTACCCACTAGCCTCTTTGGTAGAGTGCATCCACATCATGCCAAAACAAAGACCAAAGCATGGTTGCATAAGTGAAAAAAATGCAGAAGAAGAATAAAGTAAAATCCATGAATATTCTGCCAATCAAACAAAAATGATGTGCTAACGATGCATCGAATCTAGTCATGCCATGTGGATGCATCACTCCCTAAAGACCTATTGAGGAACAAATTCCCCAACCTCGTGAGAAGTACCCCTATGTGACTCCTCGGGACCATAGTCCTCGTTACAAGGTGTAGAGGAAATTCTTGTGCTCGAGGTGGGTTCTTTTACTCAGTGCAGTATGCACTATGTGCATGCTTTGCACAATCAACAAGGATAAAACAAAGTGAAACAAGAATCATCAAAATAAGAGTCAGAGTAGCATTACTATATTAACTTCAAGCATGGAAAGTATACAAGATACACGGTACAATGACAATGCAAGGGAGCAATGGCTACTAAGGGAAGCTCCTTATGCAAACTTGCAACCTCCGGTGCACTCAATGCATTGCTAAAGCACACAAGTCAACCTCCAATGTACTGTTGATGCACACAAGCCTCCTGCTCAAGCACTCATGCCATCTATACTCACTCCGCTTGTCCACCCTCTGTGACAAGACCAGAGACTCTAGTCCAATTCTTAAGTTGAGCTGCTATTGACGCACTTCACTCAAGCATCATCACTCTTCTTTGTACTCAGTGAGACGAATTCTGGCGAAAATTGGTATTTCTAGCTTAGACTCTCAGACTGGAATTAGACTGAGAATATCAGAATTTGTAGTTGTATCCAAATTTTTTTGTAGGACCCTTGATTTAGGCTATACAGGTTGCGTGCCACTACTTCACTCTCCGTCTCGGAGAGTGCCCTATGTAATGCTGCTGCCTCTTCTTCTTTCTTTCTTTCTTTCTTTCTTTCTTTCTTTCTTTCTTTCTTTCTTGGCTGAAATAAAATGAAATACAGTAAAGATATAGGAAGACAGGAAAAGGTCAGAAATGAAAATACATATACAAATTAGCCACATGATGGCATGTCCATATGTCTACAAATAAGTAATCAAAATCCAGAGCCTGTACTACAGTGGAGATAATAAAAAAAACTATCACTAAGCTGTGATTATGAATGCATGCATGAAACTGAACTATAATGCAGGAAATCTGCTAACTCTTGGATGGAAGATCCTGAGAGTATTCCCGAGCTGAGAAGAGGTCCACTGCCATGTGATGCAATGGCTTTTGCTCTTTCATATTTCTCTTTGTAGAATTCCACTTGTTTCTTCAAATCCTCATTAGCCTCCTGTAACCTTATGATCTCTTGCTCCTCATGTGTTACTGTAAGCAGCTGTGTCTCCAACCTTCTGTTATCTGCCTCTACGTATGCCATATGCTCCCTAAGCTCTCTGTAGTATCTCTGGAGTGTCTGTCTTAGAGTGCTCATGGCTGTAATGTACCTTTGATGTTCCCCAAAAGCTGTTAATTGGTGCTTCAATGTATTTTCCCCTTCGCAACATAGTTGCACTATATGTCAAAGAGTTTCAGTTGCCATATTGACCGGTAGGTTGGGAGTAGGAAGTGGAAACGGAAGTGTTGGGTGGGGTACAGATGGAGTGGAATGGGATATATGGAAGGACAAGTGATGAAGGCTGTAGGTGCAGGTGGATGTGGTGCTATTGGGAGGGGAGTGGATGTAGCAATTAGTAAAGTAGATGGCAACAAGGCTGAGTATGGTGGTGAAGTAGGAGGAGATGGCTGAGTATGGTGGTGAAGTAGGAGGGGATGATGTGCAGTGTTCCATAATGGCTGTAAGGGGGGGGGGGGGGGGGGGAGTGGGTTGCAGAGATGGAGGGTTAGGATCTTGAAATCAAGCTTTTTTAGTAAACAAAATGAATTATAAATCTATGAACGTTCCAACAATAATACTTGTATTCACCAAAAACCTGTGGTTTCACCGAGAGAACTTTTGAGAAGTGGTCAAATAATAGCGGATGGGTCGGCAACAGGGTGGTGGAGGAACGGGGTAAGGTGGAGAGTTTGGATTGGGTTGTGCCATGGTGTGCATGGATGAAGTAGCCAGTGACGTAGTGGCAATGGTATACACGGGAGAGACTATAACAGAAGGATGTGTATGTGGAGCAGGAGGTGTATGTGCATGATCATGAATGGAACTCGAAACTGGAGTAGAGAAAGCTTGCTTCTTACTAGTGTTGTATACTCTTGGTATGCTAATGGACGTGCATCCACATCCTCTCGCAAATCCTTAGCACCTTTGCACTTTTCTTGTTGGGAGCGGGCATCTTTTGTTTTCTAAGCACATATTTTTGCTTGTGTTCTTTCCCCTTGTCTTTGTGAGTCGTCGGGCAAGGCTGAATCTGCAGGTACAGTGCTCGAAGAGTACGTAACCATGCGAAGGGGCATGGAGAATATACATGAAACTTGCTTTCTCCTTTGTTTGTTTGGGCTACAAATCGTTTTCTCTTGTCTAGCATTGAATGCTAGAGTAGTGGATAGTATGGATAGGGTTTTGATGTTAAGAAACATAAAAGCCCATCACACATTGATAAGTTACTAAGAGTGAGCTTAGCTCTCATGTTTCTGAGCATAAAGTAAAATTTGAAAGCTCTTAGATAAGGTGCAGTGGCTAAGGTAGGAGGATAAGTAGATCCTATCCAATGCCTAAGAATGTAATTACTCCAGGAGGACTGATTGGAGTAAGCATGCCCATTGCTGATGAGAATATCCCCATGGTAAAGATCCCACCAGGGAAGTTAGGGAAAGATTTGAAAAAATCTAATACTTTCATATGATCAGGGTCAATGGAAAGGGAGACTAATGAGAAGGTATGAAGCCCCGTATCTGTGAGCTGAGTTTCTCAAAATAAGTGCTTGAGCATCTCCTTATGTTTTGGAATATTCGAATGAGAGTGCAATAGGATTCCATGGATACCTTGCCAAGTATTACTAAAGGAAGAAGTACCTTCAAATACATCCCTTGAGGAGAGTGGTTCTTAGAGTACAAGTTCAGAACCTATAGCATCATCATCAGCATCATTACTAGCATCATGAGCATCTATAGAGTAGGATGGATCTCAAGAGGAGACTAAAATTTCCTCTACCACTGTAGCAAGCTTCTTGCCTTTATTGGACAAGGTGTCCCGACAACGGAAATATCCTCCTGCAAGTGGGTCAGGCCTTCATGCGACTGTAATTTTTCCTCCTGTGTTTGGGCTGATTGTGGATCAGATGCCATGGGTGCAGAGGGATGCGATTGCAATGAATGATATCGAGTATGGTCACAGTGAGGTTGGCAAGTCAAAGGTGAGATGGCTCAAATCGTTGAGCTGGTAGAACATGATTGCCCTGTTCAATTGGAATGACTAGGGCGGATAAGGATTGAATTCGGGATCGAATTCGAGAGCGATGCTGGCAATGGTTATGTGAAGTGTGGTTTCCGAAAAGGTGAAATATTGGGAGTAGCTGAGAGTAATGTGACACGATGGTTATGAGGCGATGGATGGGATTAGTTGGATAAGGGGTGAAATTGGAATTCGGGGATTGTTGGGTAAGGGGCAAATTTGGAATTAGGGGACAGGGGAGGTTGTGTAGACAAGATTGGGCAAATTCATGTACTTGGAATAGACGAGTTGGTCAAGTGGGCAAATTCATGTTCTTGAATATACGAATTGGTGGAGTGCTTCGGATGATACAACTGCGAATTTGAAGTTCTTCCATGATGCCATGAACTTGGAATTGGAATACTGAAGGAAGAAGGCAACTATGTGATAAAATATAATATGGAAGAGTAGCTATGACAAATGTAGAAGAGGAAGAGGAGGGGGCAAATGTGACAGAGCACAAAAATTATGCAAGGGAAGGCAAATTATCGGGAGAGATTAGTTTAGAGAGGAGTGAATTCAAGGAGGGAGTGACTCTGAGAAGGGGGCGAACTTGGTTGTTGACAGGTGTGGAATAATTTTATGAAGGAGGCAATTATGGTGAGGTTATGAAGCCAATTGGGGGGGATTCTTGAAGACACAATTGGGTGTATGCATTGCTGAAGACACAATTGGAAGTACGCAAAGGACGATTTTGTGTTTACACCTTGGAGGACGAACTGAACCCGATTTGGACAATAGATGTATTCAATTTATTGTTTTCCAAAGTCAATACGGGCTATCCTTGGATGGACGATTTTTAATGCGATGTTTGAGGGGCAAATTCTGAATTGGGGCAATTTTGAGGTCGAGTGGAAAGGATGGGAAGGATAGAATGGGACTTTTGATATAGTAGTCTCGAACTGAATCTCATCTACTGGAAGCTTTAAAAATGACCTGAAAGCGGAAGAAGCTATAATGTTTGGAAATGTGTTTGAAGGAACCCACCAAGTCTATGGCCCATTTATGTGCAGAAGCTAAGAATGTATATATTTGTGTGTCACATATGTCTATGTATGTCACGAGGTGTATGTGTGCATTAAATATCCACATGCACGTGTGTGTATGCGTGTGTCTGTGATGTTGCAAGACAGATTGTAAAACGACTGTTAAAGAAAATGTGGAAACTTTCAAGCTCGGGAAAACATTTCTAGGTAATAAACACAATTGGAGAACAAAAAGATGGGGGGAAGCAATTGTATCAGGCCCAAAACAATGTTCCATGCAACTATGTTGCAATGGTTTGGAAGACAGAATTGTGGGAGACTCTACGCTTATGAGTTCCCATTGTGGTTTTTGCTGTTGAAAGAACACAGTGCCAAAACCAGAAATGACCCAAATTTTCCATTGCCGAGAACAAGAATATCTCAGTTTGGCCTGATCTGAGTGTATACATGGAATGGGATCTTAAAAGCTGCATTAGGTTTCTATCATTCTTCAGAGATGGTTTCTAGGTACCAAGTACAAGGTCGCTTTCAGTTTTTATGTGGACCATAATAAACTGATAGCATGGGTTTTTGACGACTTTAGAATGTGATGGTTCATGTGGAAGTCCTACCGGTTTAGAATCCCATGGTTCATGGGTTGTCCTCTTTGAGAACAGAAGATGATTTTCCGATGCCCTAACTCAAAGGCTCAAAATGACCTGTATGGATAAACATATGCATGCACTATAATATGAAGCATATGCATGCCCTATAAATATAAAGGTCTGTCAGCATAGGAACTCTCATGTGTTTTATGATTGGATATAATACATGATATAAACATTGGCTGCAACAGGTTGACACATTTTCATTAATTCGCATTCTGGGGAGTAGCCGGAACTTCGATAAGATAGAGGAGTTCCAGAAAACATATAAATGAAATCAGAGAGACTGGGCTGATGTTCGACTGGAAGGGGGGAGGGCATTTCATAACTCCTGTTTTTCTTGGTGAGGGGGAAGAAAAGAAGACCTGTACTAAGTTTCAGGAGGAGCAAATGAAGATTCTTAACATGTACAAGACACTCACAGGTACTAAATGGTACATTCATAGATGCTGATAATCCAGAGGTAGAACTTGTCTGGCATAACATACTAATGATGACTGAGCATAGATTGGGGGATAGCAAAGGTTCAAAGAGAATTTTGCAATATCGTATCCCTTTGATGAAGAATACACATTACCTCGCCTGCTCCAAAGAAAAGAAAAATCTGATCTTGAATGCTTTCTTGATTTGACTTTAAAGCAGCAAGAATTCCTCCAAGAACGACAGCAGACGTGCCCTGCACATCAATCGCTCTTCAGCAATGTAACAGCACATATACATGCACACACATTAACTGATACACAGCTTAAATCAAATATTAACTGACACATGGCTTAAATCAAATACAGGATAGATACCTGGATGTCATCATTGAAGACAAGATGTGTCTTCTGATATTTTTCAAGAAGTTTAAAAGCATTACGATTTGCAAAGTCCTCAAACTGGATAGGCCATATATACAAAAGGGATCAGTAACACAGAAATCCAAAGGAAAATGATGGTGGTACTGAGAGAAAACTGTAATGTAATTAAAGGTTTCAAAGAAAGCTCTCATCAAATTCCAATAGTCCAAATCTCTTGGTTTATATGATAAACATAATAAGGTAAATAACGAAAAAAACATATAAATATAAAAAATAGACAAAGAAGACCAGAAAAAAAAAAATGATGTTTTATGTATCAGATTCACCATGATTTCTGACTTGATTTCATTACCATTTTTCCAATTCACTAGTGAGGATGGCAGGTAACTTGGGAAACTTTCCATTTTTCAGCTTTGCACGTTCAGCAAAAGCTTTTGAAATATATACCCACTGTGCTCGGATGAAATATCCTTCATTATACAGCTCAATGTTGATACATATATGCATCCAAGAGAGGATGTCCACCTCCTGAAATTCTTCCTAAAAACTATAGCATCTTTAAGTATCCCTCAACAAACCACTAACCAAAATTGTAGCTGCAGCCTGCACCTTAAGGGGGACTACAATTGAGCAATGTACTCCATAAGCAAAAGTTGCTTACACTTCTACCTCTCTCAAGATTGAAAGAATTATATAAAAAGCCATTGCCCATCTAATACAACTGCCCTAATGATTGAACGAGTTCTCCCTAGAGCAATGTACTCCATAACACATTCTCTGCAAAAGTTCCTTACACTTCTACCTCTCTCAAGATTGAAAGAATTATAAAAAAAGCCATTGCCCATCTAATACAACTGCCCTAATGATGCCCTGCTGCCCAAGGAAGATAGCTGCTTTCTTTCCATCAACCGATTGATGAATTACAACCATGCACAACTATGCACTCACATAGAGCTGCTGCTAAGAAAAAAAATTAAGTTGGGCTAGAGTGCAAAGAGGGGGCAACCAATAGATATAGTGGCTGTCCAGCCCTCCCTACAAGCTCCATCCCATTCCTTTCATCTTTTCCCATCCAGCCCCTTTATTTTTGAGTGTACATGCGATTTCCTCAAGCCAACAAATACGTCTTATAGGCGGTTGATGATGGGCTGCCTTTTAGGCATGCGTCATGGACAAAAACCAGGAGCATTCATCAAATTTTCTTCACCCAACAGGGCTGAAGGCATCCAACAAGCAGATATTCGATATGTGCTTCTATCGTGCCTCTCTCCTTTTAAGGTGGCTGCTCCCACACAAACCCACTTTTTCTACCCAGCCACATACAAGGGCAGCCCATGTTGCTTCCTTCGCTTCTCTACAGTAGAGGAAAGGAATCCACCATGGCTTCCAGCAAGCGTGTGGTTGGAGAGTACCTCTCATCCAACCACTTACCTACATGGAAAACACAAAAAGAAATGGAGTTGTTCTCCAACCGTCGGCTTGTATGTGCTCCCCTTGGTCCTTCCACCAAAGAACTTCCATGTTCTTTTCCAAGATTGGAGCAAACCATGATAGCGTTTGACCAAAGAGCAAGGTTCCAATAAAACTGACCTTGGTAGGGCATCATCTGGGTATCTATAAGGTTGGATGCAGATATACAATTTTAGCTACTGCAAGAATCCTTGGAACTTTGTACGATCACCATCAAATTTTTATAACATAAAAATCTTAGGCTCTTTCATGAAAGACGAAATAGGGAGTGAATTCGCTTGATTAACTTCTTGATTTGTTTGAAGATTCCCAATTCATTCCTGCGTTGAGAAGGAATTAACAGATCGAGTTGTTTTACTAGATAACAATTACTCTTTTTCAAAAGCAATGGAAAAAAGAACCAGATTAAAAAGTCGGAAAAAAAGCAGAATACCACAAGTTTACGATCCTTTTGTTAATAATTTTCGTATGCGGATTCCAATTCCACGTACATATTTAACACTAGCTGAATTGAATATGAAGTGGTGCGGCCCCATAAAAGAAAGAAAATTTATCCGAAGGATTAAGGATAAAGAATATTTAAAAGATTGGATATCGAAAAATAATTGAAAAAGAAAAAAGCAATATAGGTCGGTTTTTCCATGGGACCCTTTATCAATCGGATATAAACGCGTATTCCAATTCATGTATGAGAAAGGAATGTTGTATGACTTCAAGTTAAGAAAGATTCTTGAAAAGACCCAAAAAGATTCATCTATGATTTGGGAAGAAATGACAACTCTTGGATTACTAAGAGTAGTGCAAGAGATGTCCCGTCTCAACTTTATTCTTATAATGAGTTTGGTCCTAGACTTGTTGGAGCCTCTCACGTGATGCCACAAGCTCCTCAACTATGTTCTTCATGAAGCCTAGTCTTGGATAAAAGCTACCCTTGTCAAAATGTCAGGGGGAGCACTAGATTGTGCCCTCTGATTGGACTTGGACAAGATTTTGGAAATATGCTTTTGATTACAAGATCAGCCATGTACAAGAAATACTACAAGAACATAGAATTGTTATAAGAAGTCCGACAACTCGAGACTAACAAGTATGGATAACTAGACCAGAGACAATACAAGAGATCCCACAACCCAGGACCCGTAGGTAAGAAAAGTGATATCTAAATTACATGGACTCCCTTGAGCGAGATGAACAAGGTACAAGAAATAAGGGGAGAAGATCTCATACTACAAGATTGCAAGAGAACAAGACGGGATGTCCAGAATACTAGACTAGAACAAGGAACAAGACTAGAATTGGAACTCAAACTTGGCAAGTACATGGTGATCACGACTCTTAGAGCTCCCACGACTAGTATTGGTAAGAGCAAGGATATGAATGACCAAAGCCCTCCTTATATAGGTGCTCAAGGTCCTCAATGACCAATGAGGGAGAGTACTTACGAACTAGAGTTTTTGATTCCCAAGCAAATTCTATAAGCTGTAATCCTCTCCAAGCTACTAGATACTCCTCGATGACACGATTTCTTAACCCTATCTAGTATCCTATATGGAGAATGATCTATGAAGTCTATTATTATAAGCAAACTCTACTAATGGCAAATAGCTATCCCAGTCGGTCGGCCTATCCGACCAATACGCTCTCGACATGTCCTTTAGGATCTGATTATGTCTCTGGATGGACACCACTACTCATTTTCAATGTCACTTTCAGTTTGTCATTGAATCTAACATCTTGTGAATCTAACATCCCTATCTCAAACTATGGATGTCTATAACCCATGCAATCTTAAGACATGCTCGATAAATAGCTTTGTTACCCATAGTTACTATTCATACGCATACGAATGCATTAATACATAGTTGCCATACCATACGTATTTGTACGATTTTTTTTTAAAATGCTTGAACGCCTTTGAACTCCTCAAACAGCTCATTTCGGTCGCATATTCTAACCTTCTTGGATTCTCCTACGACCTCCGAAGTACTCCGCATGATTTGTCCTATCTTCAAGTCTTCTCTAAGCTTAATGGTGAGAGACAAGCAAAGAGGCGTTTGATCTTCGTTGTGTTGGTGTGAATAAAGACACAAAGAATTCCAACTCCCATCATTGGACTTGCAAATATTGTGACAAGCGATACACAAGTGAGGTTACAAGGCTATTTCAACACCTCAGCAAGCTTGGAGGGCAAGTGGCTGCTTGGATCCCCGACCATACTGCATACGAGATTAGGCAAAAAATGTTAGGCTCTCGTAGCACATTACCTACATCGGTAAAAGGATACGCAAGCCACCCTTCTCGTGCATCGGTCTCTACTTCTTCACATGAAGAGGAGTCACATTTTCAAGAGTCAAATATTGATTCATCATCACAATCACGAACACAAAGGGATTCAAAATCACATATGACGCAAAGTGGATTAAGGCAAGCTCCCAGGCATATAAGGTCCTCTCTCAAATGGATCAAGGAGAAACAAAAGATAGCCGACATAGAGATTACAAGAATGGTACTTATGGAAAATCTCTTATTTAATCTTTTTAATTCAAACCAAAGGAAGACTATGATGAAAGCAATTAGTGAAGTGGTTCCATGTCAAGGATGGAGTGGACCTAGCTACTTCGATATGCAGACAAGCAAAATTGATGAGGTGAAGAAGAGGATAGATCTCTCACTTTCCCTTATGCATGAGAAATTGTCTAGGTACGGATGCACTATCCTCTCCGATTGATGGAGAGAGAAAAAAAAATAGAGGGATAATTAATATTCTTGTGTCATGCCCTATTGATACTTTCTTCCTACGTGTTGTTGAGGTTAGAAAGAAGGGAAAGAAGACAACTGGAGTGTTCATCTATCGACATATCAAGAAGGCCATCGAAGAGGTAAGTTGAAAATTTTAATTTTATTTTTATATGTTTTATAAATTTTGAGATTTACCATTTATCTAAAATTCTAAATATTAATTTTTGAATTTTATGCATAGGTAGGTCTATCAAATGTAGTGCAAGTTGTCACCAATAATGCAAGCAATTGTAGGCATATGGGGCAGCTTTAGGAGGGTGAGTATCCACATATTGTGTAGACTCCATGTGCAACTCATTGTCTTGATTTGCTCATGGAGATATTAGGAAGCTATCTTGGGTAAAAGCTTGCACATTACAAGCCTCAAGCATAGTTATATTTTTCACATAAAAAGTGGAAGTGTTAGCTATGTTCAGAGAGCATAGCAAGCTTGAAATAAAGAAGCCTGCCACCACATGTTTCCCATACATGTGGATTCTTCTTTCAAGGTTGCTTAAAGTCAAAGTGCCTCTAAGACAAACGGTGGAATCTACTTTTTGGAGCGAGTGGGATGAGAGCTCATTGGAGGAGTCAAAAAGCATACAAAGACTATGTTTGGATGAGAGCTTTTAGGATAGTGTGAAGGCTATTTTAAGTTTCATCACACCTATCTACAAAGTTCTATGCATGACAGACTATGAGGGTGCTACTCTAGGGCTTCTCATCCATATCATGAGAAGAGCTATGGAAGAGACAAGGGGATGCACTCTTGTCACCGAGAACCAAAGAGATGAAGTACTAAGATACTTTGAAAAATGATGATTTATGATTTATCAATCATATCACACATAATAAATGAATTTGTATTTGGTATCTAATATTTATATGCAAAATGCAATGTGCATGCAATGATGTGCAAAATGCAATGTGCATGTATAAGGTGCCATAAATCGTGATGTAATGAGTATGTATGTAATATGTCTATTTTAAATTTTATCTCATTCTTATTTTCAAAATTAAACTCTCTTTCTTTTTTATAATTAAGTAACAATGAGAAGATGGACATGGATGCATCGATCTGTGGGTTTGTGGGTTTATTGCATCCAGCATTCAAAAGCCCGCAATTATAGGATGATGTGGAGCTATTATCGGATCGGCTTCAATAAGGATGTTGCAAAATATCCTTAACATGAAGACTCTCAAACAAGTAAATTTGCATAAATTTCAGATTTCAATGTTGTAGCTTGATTCATGTATGTACTTTTCCATGATATGTGCTAAATTCTAAATCATGGTTTGATCCTCTTTTTTGTTTAGGTTAATGTGGACAGATTTTGGCCTTCCATGAGAGACACTCCTCTTCCATCATATGATATGCCTCAAGCTGATGAGAAGCTTCTTTTTGCCGAACTATATAGAGAACTTTGCTCTATAGATGTGAGGAAAACAAGAAGCCATGGCAGTAGAGGAAGGGTCAGAGGAGTCCTTGGTCGTGGGAAGGGGTTGATTATTTGGCGTGCATCGACATCTTCACATGGGGATGGAGCTAGCACTAGTCAGGCACAAGCTACTACATATACGAGGAGGAAGGGGAGGAGGACATTACCATCAGTTCTGCTTTCCCCTCGTTTTGATGATGAGGAAAATCTTGTCAGTGATCCTCACACTCCACCGTCATCTACGTATGAGATGACAACATCTGATTCTCTTGCTAATGATTATGATGATAGTGATATTGATGAGATGGAGGATGCAGATGATTAGTGATCATTGTTGATCACAATTCATGATTCATGTGACATTTTGATTAGAGTTTTGGACTTGTCACTTTATTGACATTATGATGATTGATGGCACATGTAATGCATAGTCATGACTCATATTACATAAATGATGTTTTTCATTGGCTTTTGGTATTTACCACTGTGGACCGAGTAACAAAGAGGACCTTGACAAGCTGTCCTAACACGAATTCTCTCATAAAAATGAGTTCCGTGTCCAAAAACTGATAACCTTTATGTGCCACTAGCAAACGCATGGCATCTTGAAGAGAAGACACCTTTTTAGTGACCGTCATGGTCACTATGGGAGATGATATCTCATAGATGGGGAATCTCCAAAATCCTCATCTAAATCCTCCCTCTCTGTGTGGGGTTATTACTATAGTTTCAACTATCTTTTTCTTCTTAGGACATTCTTTAAATCGATGTTGTACTAATCACGTGTAGCACAACCCTTCTCTTATTGCCTTCTCTTTCTATTAAGGGATAAGAATAGACTTGTTATTAGCCCTCTAAGCTAGAGAAGACACTTTTCTTTTAGTTCTTGAAACTATCTTCATCATGGGCACGTGCTTAGCCTCTTTCTAAGGCCATGCACCGGTCAAGATAGGAGTAGTGGAGGAATAGGGCCGACTCATCTTAGTCCATGAGGATCTCTGGCCTTAAGATTCTATGCCACTATGACCATGTTCGTAGACTAGATCCATCTCTATGGCCTGTGCCAAAGAGTGACACCTCTCCCTTCTCACTAATGGCCTTATCGTTTCTCTCGATCCAAAGACTAACTTTTGAACTTGGAGAAAGTTTACGATAGAGTATGATACTTTTATAAGTACCTCGATGTATTTATCCGCATAATCCTCGACTCCATGGTTTTTCTAATCGATGAATAACCAGGTGTTTAGTGCCTTGGACCTCTCGTTTGGTGGCACGAAGTTATTATAGAACAAGATCTTAAATTGCTCCCAAGTAGTAGGCTCTTTCTTATCCTATTCTATTTTTCACACCACCTATGGGCAACATCCGTGAGATTATAAGTGGCCTTCTATATCTTATGCATATCATCCACGATATAGCATAAGCGGAAGCAGTGATTCCGCTTGTTTAGCCGCATCTCAACAGGGTGAGCAATATGTGCACTAGTGGAACCATGATATCGTGGCCACTTAAGATCCTTAAGCTTCCATATGGCCTCTTTAACTAGCACATCCTCACTAGAGACATCTGGAGACTGACGCTCACCTAGAGTCTCCAAATCCATCCATGGAATCTCACTTTCAAGCATCACTTTGTCTTTCTAAGAGCTACGAATGTTCTCTATGATAGTCTAAAGTGTGCTCTCTAAGTGAGATATTCTAGTGCTTATGGTTTCTATAGTGTCTTCCATATGATTAGTCATGTGCGTGTCTTCCTTATGAGGTGATGAAGGTCCTTAGTCTATGTCTATGAAAGTGCGAGTTTTTTTTTTTTGTTTTATTTCTGTTTTGTGTGTTTTTTTATGTTTTTATGTACACCTAGTATGAACAACGGCAACAGAAACTAGCAAATCACAAGCCTTTGCATAACACAACAGCAAATCAATAAATACTATTAGTATTCTCTCTCCTTTCATGCATACAGATTTTAAAAATCTTGGAAGCATTTCGAATTGACAATCTGAAAAATTTAACCTAGGTGCTCCACACGCACTAAACACAAGTGTGCTTGCAGGCACACAATAAGCAATCAAAATACCCAAAGGGCACTACACGCCCTATACAATAATCAGCATGCTTGCGACATGCATATATATTTCATAAGAAAACTGAATGTTCTTGCTTTCTTCTCGTCGTACCTGCAAGAAATTATGCTACCATCCTATTTTTAACAAAAGTGCACAGATTGACAAGCATACGAGCAAGCATACATGCATGTATCCTAAATGCTAATTGATGCACAAAAGAGAGTAAAAATGCATGTATTTACAAGAAAAATTATCTTTGGTGTCAAGAAAGCCACTTGTAGAGATAGATTACTTAGGGCATGTGCTATCGACTGATGGGGTCTAGATGGATCCAAGAAGGTCTCGGCTATTTTAGCATAGCCAACTCCTCAAGACGAGGTGCAACTTTGGTCATTTCTAGGACTTTACGATTCGTATTGGAAATTCATTTCATCTTAATTGTCGATAGAAGCACCTATGACGAATTTGCTTCAAGGCAAAGTATCTTTTGCATGGAAGCAAAAGCAACAAGATAGTTTTGATACTCTCAAGTAAGATGTTTCAAAGGCTTAAATACTCAAAGTAGTAGAGCACAAAAACCATTTGAGTTGGAGATATATGCTAGTGGCATAGCCATAGGAGTAATTTTGAGCCAAGATGGAAGGTTGACAGCTTTTGAGAGTAAAACGTTGAGTAGTGCACAATGCAATTTGCGAGTGCATGAAAAGGAGTTGTATGCTGAGGTGCATGCTCTTAAAGTGCATGCTCTTCAAATCTAGAGACACTATCTTTACGGTGCAAACTTTGAGGTGTACACATCAGCCATATCTTTGAGGCAAAGAGGCTCATTGGGCTGCGCTCACGTAAGAGCTTCATATGGAAATCTTGTATAGAAGAGGCAAAGAGAATATTATAGCTGATGCATTATGTCGCATAATGTATCAAATGAGCTTTATAGTCCTAAAAAGCTCATTGCTTCAAGAAATAATGGAAGCACAGGTGGAAGATCCACATTTGTTACAGATCATTAAGGCCATCAATGATGAGTCTCTCATAGGAGACGAGGTAGCTCTATCTGTTTCCTCTTCTAGTTAAGCAAACAAATCAAGTCAGTATTCCAATTTCTCAATGGAGAATAAAATAGTTAAACAGAAAGGAAGGGTTTGCATACTTGATTCCCGAGATTCGAGAAGAAGTGTCACGCATGATAACCATGATGTTCCTTGTGCAAGACGTCTTGCTGTTGTCAAGACCATTCAGCTAGTTAGAAGAACATTTTGGTGGCCTTGATTAGGCAAAGATGTCCACACCTATGTTCAACAATGCTTAATGTATCATGTCAACAAGGCACAAAATGTTAAGACAAGAGGTCTTTTACATCCTTTACAAATTTTAGAGCTGATTGGGACAGTGTATCCATGGACTTGAGAGTGGGGTTACTCAGCATCCAAAGGAAGCGAGATGCTATCATAGTAGTGATAGATAGATTGAGCAAGATGGCTCACTTTATACCCATGCAGGAGACAATTGAAGCTCCATAGGTAGTAGATCTATTTATCCAGCAAATCTTCAAATTGCATGGTTACCAACATCTATACTATTAGATTTGCAGGACACTTCTAGAAGTTTGTCTTTGACAAACTGAAAGTGTCATTGAAAATGATAATTCGTGACCATCCACACACACATGGTCGGACCAAGAGAGTCAATAAGATCCTAGAGGACATGTTGAGAGCATATGTCTCTCAGAGGAAGACAAATCGGGATAGTTACTTACAATTAGTTTGCTTGTAATAATAGACCTCATAGAGTGATAGGAATGTCTCCCTTTGAGATGAATTATTGCATGAACCTCCCTTCTCCAAGTACCATAGGAATGCCATATGTCTCTCAGAGGAAGACAAATTGGGATAGTTACTTATAATTAGTTTGCTTATAATAATAGACCTCACCTAGTACCATAAGTGAAAGGAATGTCTCCTTTTGAGATATATTATGGCATGAATCTCCCTACTCCTAGTACCATAGGAATTATGGAATGAATCTCTCTACTCCTAGTACCATAGGAATCTCCCTACTCCTAGTACCATAGAAATTATGACATGAATCTCCCTACTCCTAGTACCATAGGAATGTCTCCTTTTGAGATGAATTATGGCATGAATCTCCTTACTCCTAGTACCATAGGAATGAATCCTCGTGCTTCGGAGTTCCAAGAAAATTTAGAAATAGCTAAAGCCAAAATGTAGCAAGGAGCTGGCAGGGAAAAAGAATATGCTAACAAGAAGAGATCTCCTAGAGTCTTTGAAGAAGGAGAGAGTTTTTCTTCAGGTGCCAACTAGATCAAGACTCTATCTCCTTGATAGTGACCTTGGAAGATGGCTAAGAAGCTTAGTAATCTTGAGTACCAATTAGAGCTCACTCCATATTGGAGAGTCCATCCAATGTTTCATGTCAATAAACTTAGAAAGTATGTTTTTAGGGTGGATAATCTAATAGAAGGTATTGTTTTTTCGTAGGAAAGTGATAGCACATATCATTCTCTAGATAGGATACTAGATCAAAGACAAACGATTGAGAAACAGGATCATCAAGGAGTATCTAGTAGCCTCGAGAGGATTACCGCTTATAGAATCTACTTGCAAATCACAAGCTCTAGTTTGCAAGTACTTTTCCTCATTCATCATTGAGGACAATGATGTTTAGAAAGGGAAGAGAGTGTTAGACATTGGTATACAAGGACCACATGTATATGTGGGACAAGGGCTAAGCATAGCCAAGGTCCTTAGCTCGGGGGATATCCTAACATATCTAAAGGGTAATGAGAATGAGTGTGCATGATGACTATATGTCTAGAGTATTCTAGATCATTGTTATTTTGGGTGCAAGAGGATATAAAAGATGGAAGGTGAGTTGCACACTGTAGATCAATTTCTTGATCTATATGCTCGATGTGGTGTGTCCTCTTAAGTGCAATATGCACTGTGGGCTGCAATTTGAAGACTCAATGGGGAAGAAAAATAGCATATACAATGACGCAGTGAAATAAGAGAAAGAAGCTGAAATTAAGAGTACAAACAGCTCAAAAGAGGATTATACAAACTTTGGGCAATCAGTATGAGACATAAGCATACACCTTCATTCTAAGTGCTGGACTTCAATTCTCTAAACATACATGCTCAAAATTCTAAGCTTCCAATTAGCTGCTCAAGAGAAGATTGGCCAATCCCTGCTTGCCCACTACTCACTCAGAGTGCCAAGCTAGCTGATTCCAATCTACCAAGTGGAGCACTAGTGGTAAGCTAAGAGCTCTACACACACAAAAGAAGGCAAAGCTTCAACTCTGCATTCCTTCCTCAAGTCTCTCTCTGAGCTTGGCTGAGGTCTCTTCCCCCTTTTGTTGATAAAGAGGTCTACTTATATAGTTTTTCTTAAAGTGAAGGATAGCAAAAGGGGACAAAATTAGTTTCTTCTTTGGCAGAGAGCATATGACACTTTTAACAATTTTGGTACTCTGGAAGCTTCCTTCTTGGTCCACTTTTCCTACGCCGTCACTATCTTCCAAATTCTTGTATTCGGCGCCATCCACCGTCCATGAGTTCTCCGCGTGCAAGTGGCTGAAAATTTAGACTATATGGAGATCTGGAAAATTTAGTCTCTTTTTTCAAGTGAAAAAGTAGACTAAATCAAAAGTACACCCTTTTCTTAAAAATTAGACTACTTTTGAAGTAAGTAGACTAACTTCATAAAATTGGTGAACTTTTGAGTAATTCGACTAACTTGTAAAATTTGACTAAAAAAATCGACTATTTGGTCAACTTAGGAAAATTAGACAACTTAGAGATTTAGACGACTTGGGAAAATAGGTCAACTTGGGAAAATCGACCAATTGGTCAACTTAGGAAAATTAGACAACTTAGAGATTTAGACGACTTGGGAAAATAGGTCAACTTGGGAAAATCGACTAATTGGTCAACTTAGGAAAATTAGACAAATGGGAGAATTAGACGACTTGGGAAAATAGGTGAAATGGGAATTTAGGCAACTTGGGAATTTAGACAACTTGGGAAAAGAGGTGAAATGGGAAATTAGACAACTTGGGGAAATAGGTGAAATGGGAAATAGGCAACTTGGGAAAAGAGGTGAAATGGGAATTAGACAACTTCGGAAAATAGGTGAAATGGGAAAATAGGCAACTTGGGAAAAGAGGTGAAATGGGAATTAGGGAACTTGGGAAAATAGTTGAAATGGGAAATTTGGCCTTCTTCATGAGCTGGATCCCCCTTCCACCATTTTCTTGCTCTTCGCTTCTTCTCCTTCTCCTTTTGTTCAAAATCGAGGTAACTTGCCTTGTGCTTGGCTTCTTCATCTTGAAAAGCAACACAAAAAATACATTATTTTAAGGGTGTATCAAAGTACCCCGCTACAGGTTACTTTGCTAATAGCTGGATGCTTTTGTCTTGTTCTTGGATGCCCACCTTGTAGGTTCTTAGATTTTCACTCTTGCATAAGATGAGGCTGAACAACAAACAAACTCCTGCTGCTGCCGAAGGTCAATTTTCAGCTGATAACAAATGGAAGCTCAATTTTTCAGTCAACAGCTCATTCAAAAGTGGCAAAAATCGGCTGCTCATTCAAAAGTGGCAAAAATCGGACTGCTGATGCAACCTGCTGCTCATTTATAGGCTGCTCCTGCGCTTCATTTGAACCAGTTCTGGATCGCAAGAACTCTTAAGAGTTGGGATCAGCAGGGGATGGATGAGTAGATCAGCAGCGATGATGGATCAGCAGATGAGTAGGATCGGCGCTTCTTCAATTCGATTGATGAAGAAAATTGACGAATGGTTTTTCCAAAGCACTAACTTATGAGAAAAAATCGACTTAGGCACACAATAACTTATGAAAAACATCGGCTTAGGCATGACCAAAAAAGTCGCTTTATTGACCCAAAAAAATCGACCTACTTGATCCCAAAAGATCGACTTTTTAGAGTTCAAAAAGAATCGACCTACTCGACCCAAAAAAATCGACTTTTTAAAGTTCAAAAAAATCGACCTTTCACAATCGACTTATTCTTGGAAAAACAGTCGACCTATTCAAAAAAGTCGACTTTTTATTTTCATAACATCACTCACCATAAGAGAAATCGACTTTTTTGTCCATTTTTTGAAGTTGAAAAAAATTCGACCTAAAAATTTGACCTAAAAAAAAATCGACTATTTTTTTTTCTTTTGGAAAAAACATCGACCTTTCTTAAAAAATTTGATCTTAAAAAAAAATCGACCTTTTTTTTTTTTTTTTTGGGAACTAAAAAAGATCGACCTATAAAAAATAATCGATACTTTTTTTTTATGACTTGGAAAAAATTGACCTATCAACTTGACCAAAATCACTCAATCGACTTATTTTAGGAAATCGACTAATTAACCCACCAAAAAAAATGAATGACCTGCTCCAGGTGGATAACTTCTTTTCTTTCTTGACCACTTCTGCATACTTTGGATTAAGTTGATAAATCCTTCCTCTTACTGGCTTAGCATCATGAATGAGTGGAATAGAATGCTCTCCAAGATGAATCAGAATTCCTTCTAAGTCATGGTAACTCCATGCAAACACATCCTTGAAGTTTTGCATGAACATGGTTACCTGATGGAGCAAGGACGGATGATCCCAAAGCCATGTTGCTAGTAAGATTGGTTGTGAGTGGTCCTCATTTCCAAGATTGACTTGCCTTACACGTTGAGATGACATGGCTGATTGTTCGTTTTGATCTTCAAAAATGCATTGTGGATAGGCTGGCGATTCCTCTATGTTGATTTTTGATTCCTTTTCTTGCATCCATGAAGGTGAAAGCTCTTTCATCCACGGCATGTCGGATGGTATCGGTAAGTCGTCTATTGCAGCTCTTTTCTCCTTTCCTTGGGTCAAATCCTTCGAGACTCCTTTCTTCCCTCTCCTCAAGTCCATTACGGGTTCTCTAAGCCCATGAGTTTCTACTTGTTCAGAGTCTCCTTCACAAATAGATATGCCATAACATGGAAAGGCTTCCATCCATTCCAAAAGATCGTGGTCATCGTTTATTTCAATTTCATTACATGCTTCCGCGATAGGAATGTGTTGGTTCTTCGAGAATAGTGAAAGAATGAGCATTACCTCCATGAGATCCTTTTGGATCTAAGTGTACTTGTTTCTGTACTTGCCCTGGCTGGTTAAGTAGAATAGTATCGTTTCCCCAATCATGCATGGCTTGGATGTGCCTTCGCCATGGCCTCCCTATGAGTAAAGGAAAGTCTCAATTGACCTACGGTAAATTTAACACCACAAAATCTAGAAAGAATGCCAGCCCGCCCATCTCTACCAGTACCTTTTCTACAATACCAAGAGGTTTAACTCGACTCTGGTCAGCCAAGGTTATTGTGGACTTTGCTTCACCTGAAAGTTGGAGTCCAAGTGGTTTGAGGGTAAAATCTGGCATGAGATTTATGCCTGAACCTCCATCGATTATTACTCCATTTATAGTTATTCCATATATAGTGACCGATAGACATGGACTTCTAAACCTTTCATCTAGTCTTAATAGATCATACAATGATACCTACTGGAAGGTGTTCTTTAATATTTCCTCCGTCTTGATGATGGATGGTATTGGCGAAGGTAGGGGAGGCTTGTTACATGAATGGAGTTCCCTCATCGTTTCTTCAAATTCCTGCAAAACCTCGGAATTTTTCATACCTGAGTCTTTTTCTTGGAGGACCCTTGCTTATGCTTTCTTTTTCTGGGCTCTTTTCTGAACCCCTTGTTCTTGATCCATTTCTTGCAATGCCACCACTCTAGCTTCTGGACTTGAGCTGAAGGATGGGCTTGCTTTGAGTTCTTGATTTCCTTCTCCTCTCTGTTGTGAATCAAGTTGTAACTTTGGAGCATAGCTTGGGGTTTCTTTTTCTGGTTCATGATTGTGCATGGAAACATCTTCATGAAGTTGACCAAGATCACTTATTGGAGTGGCATGAATCTGGTCAAAAGAGTCGATTTCAAAAAAGAGTCTATTTTCTTGAATTGAGTCATCCTCGGACAATAAGTCGACTTCAAAAATTTGACCTTTTTTAAGTAGACTATTTTTAAAAGTTTGGGCAACTTCAAGTTGACCATTTTCAAAAAATTGGTCTACTTTGTGAACGTGGTCATTTTTACAAAATTGGTTAAATTTTTTAGTCACTTGCTCCTCTTTTAAGTCGACTTGCTCAACTTGACCCTTTTTAAAAAATGGGTCAACTTCTTTAAGTGAAAGAATTCGTCCAAACTGCTAAGGGGCATCACACACATTCGGGTCCTCTTTCTCATATAAGTGCCACTGTGAGTGTACATGAGAAAATTGGGTACCTGGATATTTAAGAGTGTTGCTCTCTTCTCTCTTACTTGAATGTATTGCTGGTTGCTTTCCCTTATTGACAGAGATAAGATTGACTTGGTGGGATGGAGCTGATCCGCTTGTAGAAGCCTTCTGCTTCGGACAGTCCTTCGAATAATGATCCATTATATCCGGGCAAAACCTACAAGGTGGAGACCCTTCTGGGGGGGAGCATTTTCCTTGAAAATGCCCATATTCGCCACATCTGTAGCACATGATAAGACGAGCTGGTCTTCTAAATGGAGGTTTTCTTTCGTTAGAGGAGTTTACCTGAGGAGTGGTATACATGCTTTCGACTTGAAATCTTGGAGTTGGTAATAGGGGCTGATGTACGGATACACTTGGTGACACCCAATTCGCTTGCATCCTCTTGAGAAAATAGCAATCCCTTGCTTCATGGCTTGGTTTTCCACAAAATTGACACACCAACCTCTTCGGACAATCTTGAGAAGAATGTCCTGATTTCTTACATAAGGTGCACCAAATCGAAGTTTTTACCTCTTTTTGCGTTCTAAGCTCCTCCAATTCTTGTCATAGTAGAGCTAGCGCTTCATCCCTTCCTTGCCAAGCAGCTTTTTACTCTTGCAAGGTCTTTTCTAACTTGAAGGCTTCTAACTCTCTTCTTAGTGATGCAAGAGGATCACTTGTGAATTCATCCATACCTTCATGTTCTTTGAACTGGACTCTTGCTGCTTCGATCCTTGAGGCTGAAGCTTCGAATTCCTCCAATGATGCATCAGCTTGTAACAACTCTCTAAGCTTTTGCTGAGAAGTTTTTGGTAGAGCCTTCTCTACCCATTTCTTGACTAGAAAATCCACAGGATTGTGAGGAAGACGAGAAACTAACGACTTCACTCTGGTCATTAATTCAAAGAATGCCTCTCCTTTTTGTAGTTTAAGATTTTCCAATTGATCCAGAATGCATTATGTGGAGTTACCTGGGGTAAATGTAGTTGTGAAGGCGGTTTTGAGGGCATCCCAAGTGTGGAAGTGTGCTTCATCGTGTTGATTGTACCATCGATCCGCGAGCCCTTCAAGAATGGCCGGAAACAAGGCAAAGAAGGCATCTTCTCTCTGATGTAAACCCCTACTCTTACATAGGGAAAGAAACCTCCTGACGTGATCATCCGCATCCTCATGAGGGGCTGCCTTGAAGGAAGGAAACTTGATGTTGATTCGAAAGAGCAAGTTAGTCAAATCATCCCCATCACTGCCGCTTGTGGCCTTTGGTTGTCTGCCATGTCCGTCGAAGGAGGCGTTGAGTGCCGATCCAAGATGCCTCGCGATGATGATGGGTCGGGAAATGGAAATGGAAGTGGTGTAGCTCTAGGAGGGATGTAGTGCAATCTTTTGCGTTGATAACTCTTTATGGGAGTCTTTACGGGACTAACGGCTCCTTCCTTATGGCTGGAGCGAGTATGAGTCATAGACTATCGCTCTAACGCTCTTCATCAACTCGGTTCTTCTAAGGGCTGAACTTCTAACAAGTTCAAATTGCAACCAAGGTCCCACCCCGCGTGCCAAAATGAGCACCTGTAGATCAATTTCTTGATCTATATGCTCGATGTGGTGTGTCCTCTTAAGTGCAATATGCACTGTGGGTTGCAATTTGAAGACTCGATGGGGAAGAAAAATAACATATACAATGACGGAGTGAAATAAGAGAAAGAAGCTGAAATTAAGAGTACAAACAGCTCAAAAGAGGATTATACAAACTTTGGGCAATCAGTATGACATAAGCATACACCTTCATTCTAAGTGCTCGACTTCAATTCTCTAAACATACATGCTCAAAATTCTAAGCTTCCAACGAGCTGCTCAAGAGAAGATTGGCCAATCCCTGCTTGCCCACTACTCACTCAGAGTGCCAAGCTTGCTGATTCCAATCTACCAAGTGGAGCACTAGTGGTAAGCTAAGAGCTCTACACACACAAAACAAGGCAAAGCT